>APFE031693146.1:80192-93778 GCA_000404065.3 Pinus taeda
CATACACGAACAGGACACAACGGGCAAAGTGGCTGTGGCATGCTGTGGGCGGTGCGCGAGGCACACGCCCGTCCAACAGTTCGGGCAATTAAACCGAACTCACAGCTCCACAAACGAACGGGTTGACAACGAACAGTTAGGACAGTTCGAGTAGGTGGGCGACACAACGAAAACGACAGTGCACCGAACGGAACCGGGTCCGTTCATCACCACGGGCAAACAGCGACAGAGTGGGGCAGCGATGGAGCGAACGATCCAAGTGATGGAGGACGTGCGCGGATAGTAGGGGAGCACGTAGGCCGAGTGGACATATACTTGACGTTGGTCGGATTTGTAAACAAAGGCCGACCCGCCAAGAGATTAACCACGATGGCTTGAAACCAAAGTAACACGCGTCAGCTTGGGTAAGAGGCAGGTGTTTCACATAATTCGGGGGTCGGCTTTACCACCGACACCCCTCTCCAAGATGGCGTGGAAGCGTATTTATATGGCGGAAGCGAGGGACATTTGGAGGAATCAAGCGATCAATCAATCGGTCGATCATTCTACCAACAAGTCTTCTCCAAACAAGAAGCATGAGGTCGAAGTGCGCATGAGCGCAGATGTAGCGGCTGTGGTTCGGAAGTGAGATAGACGGAGGTCGAACGAACGAACGAACGGACTGTGTGTTACACTGGGCTTACAAGGCAGCACGATAAGTGCGCCATTGTGATAAGGGGACAACCTTTGAATACAGGTCTGTGTAAGACATTATTACAGTGAAGGTCGCGGGCTCACTGACTTTATACCAGAATTGTGGATTGTATGGTTTACGTCGGTCTTGGCATAGTCGCACGAAGTGCGCACTCTGTGATAAAGGGACGGTGTATGAATTATTAGTCTGCTGTAAAATTCTATTGTACAGGCCGTGGGGTTATATACCTGTTACACGAGCCGTGTCAACAAAACATTACTGTGTGGCTGTGGCATTATGCTGGCACACGAAATGTTATAAATTGATTAATACAAGACCGGGCGAACTCTTCGGGAGTTGCCCCTCCCAACAGAATTGCGTACATATTCTTATGTGTTTTGGTATTGCGTTATATGTGTTGGTGAATGGTTTTATAATTCGGTTTGTGAATTGATAATTTATAATTCAACACAGAATTATAATTAAGGAATTATAAGGTTCGGTTATAAGGTTAATACTTGTGCAGCGAAGCGGAACAAGTGTTGTGAAGGCGTAGTCTACATGCATCGTTATTAGATAAAATAACTTGCACGGTAGTGCCGCACCCTCCAATAAACGAAAAAAAATAGATTGGGGGCGTGACAAAAGTGATCTCGTGAATGCGGCCGTGATTGTTAGCCTCATTAATGGGCGCAACGTTTCCGTCTGGGCCACCGGCCTCGGAGCCAGAGACACTGGAATGAGTGAAAAAGAAAGGGAGGCGCTGAAGGATTGTCTGGAGAATTTGGCGACGCCACGGACTAGATTCGCGAGTCTCGGCGGAGCTGAAGCATCTAAGGCGGAACACCTTCAAAATTCAGATGAGCAACGTAGAGACGTGGATGAGCGCTGCCCTCACCAACGAGAACACGTGCCTCGATGACTTTCAGGATCTCAACGCCACCGGGAAAGTTACGACCATGGTCACCGGCAGCGTGCAGTATGTGTGTGAATTGATCAGTAATGCCCTCGCTCTAGTCAACAGATTCGCTGCCACCAGAGGTTACAAGGAACTCCTGTAGCTTTGAAGCCTTCAAGGCCGTAGCATTAAGCCCAACTTTGGGCTTTTATTGTAACTTGTGTAATATGATGATATAATTAATGTTAGTTTATATAAAGGAAGTGGAATAATTCTTGAACGAATGCCTGTTTTGTCTCATAAAGGATATTTTTATGTTGCTTGAATTACGTTCGATTGTTGAATGGATTTCAAGGGCGAGATAAATTGATTTGGGCATGAATGAGGAGGGGTTTGTCCACCCTACCATAGGACGCACATGTTAACGAATTTAAAGTTTGGAAAGGAAATATTAACGGACAAGTTCAACCAATTTAAAACTTTGATTGCATTTCACTTTAAAAATGGTTGGCACTCCCTTGATCGGGGTGGCTACCCAACGAAGTTGGCCAGAGGGATATAGCTCATTTCAGCCCACAAGCTTATGGTGATGGGTGTGGTGGTTTCTCGCATGATGACGTTCAGAGTGGAATAGAGAAGTGGCAGCCAACACTCGTGTAGTGATGGAGGTGGGAAGGACAGACAAGGAGGATGGATGGGACAAAGAAGAAAGGAGGGGGAGTATGAATAAATGAAGGGTGATGGGGAGAGTAACCCTGCGAAGGAGAGACAGAGGACTGATGAGGAAGCTCAGCTCAAAAACCTGCAACAGCACCTTCGAAGCGGCATTGGTATGTTATATGGCTATATTCGTTAATTGAAATGAAGCATGTATCTTTATATGGAAGGGGAATGAGAGGTCCAACTAGAGAGGAGGGTAGGGATAAAGGAGGGAGAGAACTGGACATGCAGTGTCACGCCTTCAACTCTTTTTTCGCGAATTGCCCAACGTGCGGCATCGGCCAAACACTTAACTTTTTCATTGTTAAAGTGTTTCCCAAACTATGTCTAACATTCATCTTATTTTTCATGTTAAAACATTAATGTGTGGAATTACATTAAAAAACATTCAATAGCAAGAGACACAATCCAATAGGAAAGTAAGAATTTATATTAAATTCTATTTTTACAATTGACCGGGAAAGTGAAGCTCCACCGACATTTTACAATCTACAACAAACTCTATCATGCAGCTTAGTCGGTCCACCGACCCGAACGCTGTACCATTTAGCCTCACTCGGAACACAACTTGCGTTTCCACTGAATGCCCTGTCGCATCTATCGTTGTCGTTCACTGTGCGCACACTTTCCTGTGGGCTCATGTCACCCCACGACAAATCTGTTTTGTTGTCACCACAACTTACTACCACCACAGCTTGTCGTGCCAATCGGCGGGTGCCCATACACCGGGTTGCCTTGCCCACAGGTTCCCACACCCAGCTCTCCACTGTTCAGCTCGTCATGGTAGGCCTGTTCACCTGACAGTGCGACCTGCGGCTCGTCTGCCAAGTCTGCCCACTCCCTGTAGTTAATTTTCCACCCGACTTCGCTATTCTGTGTTGTTTCTACGTTCAGTCCCACTGCCCTTCATGCGGGCTCATCCCAACTTGCCGCTAGGGAGGCTCGACCCAAACTCAGATCTCCCTTTGCATAGACTTCTTGGATGATCCGTTGTGTTTTTCACCACCAACGCCTGAATAATATATACGATGGCTTTCCAAAGTGGAGGCTTCGGCCTATGGCTAAGCCGACCCGCCTTATGGTGTTTAATCGAAAAATCACTAGTCGACTTTGGTGCGGGGTGCCCCCACACGGGACCACCCGCCCATATAAGTCCGCCAGGTTCAATACCTAGCCATTTTTCCAAATGTCTTTCGTGTGTCGCTCACCCAGCCAACTTGTCGCTCCATGCGAGCGCTCACCCAACTCGTCGTTCCGTCCACCCAGCTCGTCGCCCACCCGTCGTGCGCCCTCACCAACTTAGCCAATACTTCGGTTAAATGTGTCTGGTGGTTGCACTCAACTCCCCTTAACGCGGATGACTCACCTGAACGTGCCAATGACTCATGGGCGTTACATGCACGGAGGGAAGGGGACTGAGGTCGAAGCTGTAATTGGTAACGTGAGGGACAACCAGGGACAAGAATATGAGGAAGCACATGTCATTACGTTAGCCAAAAAAACTTACAATGAGGAAGGAGATAAGGGAGATAACTGAGAGGGGGGACAATTGCGAGTGGCAGTGAAAGGCACATTGGCCAGAGGGGAGAGAAAAGGGAAAGAAATTGTGTGTAGTAATTTTATGGTTCGAGGGGTGAGAGGTTAAGGCTGTAAGTGTCATGCAAATTGAGCACCAGGACTCTAACCGAGGGAGCAGAGTAGAGAGAGACAAATACCAAAAAGGAAGAGAGGCTATTGTATGGCAAGGGAGGGGCGTTGTTATTTCTGGAAGAGATGATATTGCATGGCAGGGGAGTGGCGCTGTTACTTCAAGCAGAGAAGAGGCAACAAAGCAGTGGGAAGAGGGGCATCGGGGCAGAGACACGGGTGGTATGAAATGAAAGGAGAGGGGAAACGACAGAACGGTGGAAAGGTTGGAAAATATAATATGTAGGCTAATCAGAATGTAAAAGACAAATACCAAAAAATTAAAAACTATTATAATAAAATAAATATACCCCTTCACTGAGAACGGGTTGTTCATGCGTAGCCGATGTGGGTTTGGGTTCCATCAGTAATCCAAGGCTACACATTTCATTTCTTGGGTAAACTCAAAATGGTTCAAACTGATGATACATTACAATTACTAAACACTTTGGTATTATATATTGTTGAACTATAGTGAAAAATGGTAGATCCATTCTCATTGATGTTCAAATTTGTTTACAAGATGCACTGGAAAAAAATTTGATTTTCTTCATATTGAGTCACAAATTCAGTGAGATGAACTACAACAAGGGAATCAAAATTTTTGAATGGTTCTTGTTCATAATAATTTTATATTTGAGATTGATTCCCATCAACAACCAAAACATAATCAAATAACTGATGCCAATTTAGGAGCATATTCAAATGCAGATGGGGTTTGTCATAAATAAGTCTAGCTTGCACTTCCTAAGCCCACTATCAAGCCTTGGGAGGAAGTCATCAACAACAAGCACAATGATAGTTTTAAGTATGAAGACGAAGTGACTTTTTACATCCCAAGGTAATCCAAACCAAATTAGTTTCACAGTGTAAGGTTTATTTAGGAAATTTCATCTTCACCTACTCCACTTCTGTATCAAATTCAATATGCCAAAATTATTATCGTGTTGGCTACCTGAAAGCTCAATGTTCCAACTTTCATGCTTGTAGGCATTTTGGAAAACACACTCATCGTTAAAATGAATGTTTGAGGGAAAAGACTCTAAAAAAGAGAAAGATTCACTTCGATGGATCCTTTCATGGCAGTGGTCTTCAGTAGCCAAAAAAGATAAAATGTGAACAAAATTGGAAAAGAAAGAGATGTAGTTCACAGGTGAGGCCTGCACCTGGAGACTACACTCAGAATAGGGAGATCACTCTCGTACACTCTGCATTCATGAATGAAAGATTACATCATTAAGTACAACACTAGAAATTAGGAAGTTGCAACCAAACCCCTAAACTCTAGGAACTAATCCTAAACTAGGGAGATACGTTACAACTTGTGTAACCATTTTCTCCATCAATAAAAAATAATATAATTATTTTCAACTGCCCCCCTTAATGGAGAAAGGGTTGTCCTAAACTCCTAGCATCCTTCTAAACAATTCAAACTTCACACATGCAAGAGGCTTTGCAAAAATATCAGCCATATTGTCACAAGTTTTACAATATTCAACAATAATTTCTTTTGACTGTAGTTTCTCTCTGACAAAATTGAACTGAGTGTCTATATGTTTGGTGTTTTTGTGAAACACTGGATTGTATGCCAATTTAATGGTGCTCTAGTTGTCAATTTTTATGGAAGTGGAATTCTTTTGTTCTTCTCCTACATCATTGAGAAGCCTTCTCAACCATATTGCTTCACACGTCGCTGCACACAATGCTTGATACTCAGCTTCACACGAAGACAAGGCTACAATGCTCTGCTTCTTGCTGCTCCATGCTATGACCCCGGATCCTATGCTGAATGCGTAACCTGTGATGGACCTTCGATCATCCAAGTTAGCTACCCAGTTTGAATCTGAAAAACCTGCTAGAATAACATCAGATGCGTTAGTGTATAAAATTCCATAGTTAACAGTACCACAAAGATACCTCAACACACTTTTTGCTGCTACCCAGTGACTTTCAAGCAGTTTTGACATGAATTGGCTCAACACACTAACAGAGTATGCCAAGTCAGGTCTGTTTGTTGTGAGATATATCAAGCTGCCAACCAGCTGTCTGTACATTGTAGCATCAATCTCCTTAGTGCCATCGTCACTGCACAACTTCAGATTCTGCTGCAAAGGTGTTGCTGCAGATCTACACTGATCCATACCAAACTTTTCCAACAGATTTCTGGCATACTTCCCTTGGGTAAGAAAATTTTGCCCAGTATCTCTCCATACTTCTAGTCCCAGACAGTAATGAAGGCTTTCGAGATCTTTCATCTCAAAAACTTGTGCCATAAGCCTTTTTATTCCTCTGATTAAATCATTTGCATCTCCTGTTATAATCATGTCATCTACATACAATGAAATCATAATAATCTGCCCCTGCTTATTGTACTTGGTATACAAATTTGGGTCATTTAAACTTCTATGAAAGCCATACTCTAAAAAGAAAGAATCAAACTTTTTGTACCAAGACCCGGGTGCTTGCTCTAAGCCATATAAAGCCTTTTTCAATCTGCAAACAAGATGTTCCTGCCCCTGCTTTACAAACCCTTCTGGCTGTACTAAGTAAATTTCCTCTTTTGACTCACCATTTAAAAATGCAGATTTAACATCAAGCTGGTGTAGCTCCCAATTATATTTAGTAGCTAAAGAAATAAGCATTCTGATTGTATTTAACTTTTCTACAGGTGCAAAAGTATCATCAAAGTCTATACCTTCCTCCTGTGAATATCCTTTTACAACTAGCCTAGCTTTTAATTTCTCTATACTTCCATCTGCATTCATTTTTGGTTTAAACGGCCATTTACATCCTATGGGTGTTTTATTCTTAGGCATTTCAACTAAGTCCCAAGTGTCATTTCTAAGGATAGATTCTATCTCTTCATTCATTGCAGCCCTCCACTCCTCAAATTGACTAGCTTCTTTGTAATTAGTGGGCTCTACAATGTTCAAAACATTTGACATCAAAGCATAGTCTTTCAATTTTAATGGTTTTTGAGTCTTCCTACCTGATCTCCTTAGTAGGAGACTTACCTCAAATTTGTTTTCTTCAGATCTAAATGGGCTTGCATTATCACCTTCTTCATGTTCTTCTTTTTGCTCTTCTTTCTGCTCTTGTTTATGCTCCTGCTCTCTTTCATCCTCGCTGTTTTCATCCATCAACAATGGAATGTGCCAATGATCACCAATGTCATCTTTCCCTTCCTGTACCTGTTCATGAAACACTACATCCCTGCTTGCAAATATCTTATGAGACTCAAGATTGAACAATTTATATGCTTTAAATTTTGTGCCATCACCGACAAAGATGCATTTAACTGCTTTAGGGTCTAACTTCTTCCTTTCAGCTTTGGGTATATGGGCAAATTATTTTGACCCAAATACTCTTAGATGGTTTACTGCTGGTTTGAATCCATATAGAGCTTCAAAAAGAGTTTTGAAGCCAAGATACCTGGTAGGACTTTTGTTCTTCAAATATACAACAATATTAATAGCCTCTGCCCAAAAACTATTAGACAGACCCTTACCCTGTAACATGCTCCTTGCGCACTCCACTAAGGTTCTGTTTTTGCGCTCTGCAACTCCATTCTGTTGTGGTGTGTGTGGCACTGTAAACTACTGAACAATCCCATGAGATTTGCAGAATTTCATGAATTCCCCTAGCTTGTATTCTCCCCCTTGATCAGATCGGAGAATTTTTATACTCTTACCAAACTGTTTTTCCACCAAGGTTTTAAATTCTATAAAGCACTGGAAAGTCTGACTTTTCTTACTCAGAAAATAAACCCATGAATATCTAGTTCAGTCATTAGTAAATAACAGAAAATAATACGCTCCACCTAGCGACCTTGTCTGCATAGGTCCGCATATATCAGTGTGCACTAGTTCTATAATATCTGTTTCCTTCCTCCTATCATGCACAGGAAACTGTTCTCTATGCATTTTACCTAAGGCACAACCATCACAATTTAACTGAATATTACGAAAGATAGGGAGCCCCTCAACCATACCTTTTCTCTACAATAGCATGAGGTCCTGCAAATTCGAGTGACTGAATCTCTAATGCCAGAGTTGTTCGACTGTCGATCCTCCTACAACCATGGCTTGCTTTGATATACTCTTTACATCCAGTTTGTATAGGCTTCCAATGCGCACGCCTATTGCAACTATTTCTTTCCTGCAATCCTTTATCGAACAATGAGCCTTGAGGAACTCGACTTGCATATCTTGATCGGTTATCATGGATACAAATATCAGCTTTTTCTTAATTCCAGGTACATATAAAACATTTTTAAGGTAACTAATTTTTCCATTTGGTAACTTGACTTGAATAACCTGATAACATTTAATCTCGTATCCACTATCATCTCCTAAATAGATTTTTGATCCGTATGTACTTTCTTCAAGGCTTTCAAAAAATTCATTTTTACCTGTCATGTGATAGGATACTCCGAAATTGACATACCAGATATCGTCCTCATTAGATGCTGAAAGGGCGCAGTCGAAATTCATGACTGAAATCTTCATCTTCTTCAACGAAGTATCCTCTGTGCTTTGCAATTCCCAACTTCTTCTTTGCATCACCAGTCTGCTTCTTAAAGCATACATTCTGTACATGACCCTTCTTTCCACAATAATAACATTTCTTTACAGGATTATTTGCAAGCATACCTTTATATGAACTCTTCTCCGATGTTCCTCCTTTCTATTGTGATTGCTATTGTGGCTTCTTCCCCCTGAATGATTGTCGTTTTGTCATCATCCCAAGATCATCACTCTGGGGGTTCAAGTTCTGCCACCACTCCTCCTCTTGCAGCAAGATCCCTGTCAGATCTTCAAATGTGGGCGCTTTCTCCCTTGCTTCCAATCCAATGATAAACATTTGAAATTCATCTCGCATCCCGTTCAGTGTGATTGTGACAAGATCAGAGTCAGACACCTTCTCTCTGATGTCCCCCAATCCGTCTTTCACATCTTTAATTCGTGCAATAAATGCAGCAGCAGTCTCACTTTCGTCCATCCTCATTGAAAATAACTTGCTTTTAAGCGCCATAATTCGACTTGTGTTCTGGGTCTGATACAGACTTTTGATGGTCGTCCAGATCTCCGTGGACGTTTTACAATCTTTGATGTGTGGGATAATGTTGTCCTTCATGGACATCTTCAGCAAAAATTTCGCCTTGTTCTCTCGTTTATCCCATTCTTGCTCTTGTGTCCCTGTGTTCGGCCTTTGCTCATCACCTGTAACTATGGACCAAGAATTCACACCCTCAAGCAAGGTCTGGATCTTAAACTTCCAGTTCATGAATTTAGATCCATCGAGTTTGCCAGACTCGTGGAGATAAGATTCCATCGTATTACTCATTCTGATCAGATCTACAAAATGAATCTAGCCAACAGTAAAAAAAATCGATACCTATCAAATCGATCTATCACTTTTCTTCCACTGATCTGCTGGTCCCCTAATCTACCCACTGATTCAAATCCAGCAATATCTGACAAATCTGCAAAATCAATCCCGCTCCGATGAGCAAATTCGTGGTTTCTCAATACAGTCGAAAAATCGATCTGATCAAAACTGATCCGATCTGCCTCTCCCAGATAGATCTGCAACTTCTCCGATCTGCTCCCCTTGCAAATCGTCAAATGAAGATGAGGATTCCCGCAGATCCCCTTGATGGTGAGTTGGCACCCTCCCGAGCGAAAAAACCCGCGCCTAGATGAAATCTATGTAAGTTAGAACACTAGGCACGATTTTTCCGTGCGATTCCGCTCCAGTCTGGTATTTTGATGCGGTGGCGCAATTAATGGCCAAACAGACGCGCCAGTTGCGCTTCCTGGCGCGACTGTCAGCGCGAAAAGCGTGCCAACCCCCTTCTACCCAGAAAATTAAAAAATCATCTGAGCCCGAGCCAGGTGTTCTGCAGTCCACCTGCTCAATTGAGCACAAAGCTCTCATGTACACGCGGCCACAAAGGCACCTCAAGCCACAAAGGCGATTATGCCACAAAGGCAAGCTGGCCACAAACGCACTTCAGCCACAAAGGTGATGAAAGATCAGGCTCACCCAATCTGATCTCTGATACCAAGATAAACGTGAACAGAATTGAAAAAGAAGGAGATGTAGCTCACAGGTGAGGCCTGCACCTGGAGACTACACTTAGAACAGAGACATCACTCTCGTACACTCTACATTCATGAATGAAATATTACATCATTAAGTACAACACTAGAAATTAGGAAGTTGCAACCAAACCCCTAATCTCTAGGAACTAATCCTAAACTAGGGAGATACGTTACAACTTGTGTAACCATTTTCTCCATTAATACAAAATAATATAATTATTTTCAACTAAAAATATATATTGGTCATACCATAGATTGCATTCTCAATTATTGACACATCTTGTAGTTGAGATATTTTCATCTTCTTACCTTGTGTTTGGAAAAGGGGAGTTAATAGTCAGCTACTAGTGTCAAAGTCATATTAAGTCAACCTAACTCATAGCCAGAACCAAGGTCTACAACTAGATCCAAATGAGAGTTATAGACAAAGAGAGACGCATATTGCATGAGCATGATTTGGTTTGTGCTCCTTCTTAAACCACCACTTCGTAGAAGACTTACTACTTCTAATAGACAATAGTTTGTGGTTATATCTAAACCATCGTCAAGGAGTATTTCCATTTAGTAGAAAAAATTAGCTTCTAGATAGATTTAGAATTGTTTCAAGAACTTCTTTGAACCAATTTCTAGAGTTGGTGATCAGCCTTAAACCACCACAAGTAGAATACTTATGCTTCCACTGTAATTTTGGTTTATGGTCTTCTTTAGAACACCACTAGTAGAATTCTTCAGCTTCTACTACCCTTATGGTTTGTTGTCATCCTTAAACCACCATATTCAAAGAGAATGTCTATCCATTAGATGTTATTCACTTTTGTATTTTAAATATCTTCATGGACTCACATACACCCTTTGATATTAAGGGGGGGGGGGAATGTTGGACAACTAATCCATTGGGGTTAGACTGGAGGAACATGAACCATTATTGGGAGTCTATGAGATCTTGGAAGGATAATCCAAATGTCACATAAAATTTTATTTATATGAATATGTGGTTAATAATAGGAAACTAACACTTATCATACGATGTATATCGTCATGTGCGTTGTTATCATATGGAATGTTGACTATTTATATCAGTTTTAAGTGTATCATTTATGTACATTACTTATGGGGAATCACTTGATTATGTCACTTATGTGTGTTGATTAAGTGTGTCACTCATGGGAATCTCCTATTGTGTGTAGGATATAAATTAGTCACAATGGTTTAAACAACAATTATATTTATTTGCATTGTAAAATTCACATGTAAATTATTTTTCCAATGGAATCATACAATTCATACAAAAATTATTTGTCCACTTTTATTCAAAATCCAATTTATCCCAAAAACAACCGTTGCACAAATTAGAATTCAAATTTGCAAGTACAAATATGTTTATTGAAACTAATACATAAGGTTTTGGTAATATTACTTTAAATTCATACATAAATACATACAATGTGTTTGCTAACACTCATGCCCTTACTTTTGTGATTGACGTTTCTTTGAGTGGTGCAGATAGTGATATACAACAATATTAGTTATTGATTCTTTTTCCTTTAACTCTTCAACATGTATTTCCTTAGTTTCATATTCCTTTTTGTGCTCCATCATTATCTTCTCTTCAAATCCTTATGTAGTCTCATCTTTTGATTCAACCTTAGAATCTTCATCTCATGTGTCATTAGGTATTGCAATTATTTTCTATGTAGTTATTTCTTCATATGGTTACTTGGGCCTTTCTTTATTACTAAGTCACATATCCTACAATATGATCTTCATTTTCTTCTACTAACACTTCAAAAACTTATTTTGAACATTAATAATAGTTGAACTAATTGAACTCATCTAAGCATAACCTCAAAAAGCATCCACATCACCTATATTTGTACCATAAAAATGTAACTACAAAATATGTTTGTTGATGGCAATCTTGAATTCTTTCAAAATTTGAACACTTCCATATTTAATTTATGTGCTTTGAATATTGTTTGATTGTGTTTGTAATCATTTAATCAAGTTAAGACTCAAGAAATAATGTTTACTTCTAGGGTTAATAAAAATAACGACATTCCCTATTTGAATATGTCCATGTTTTTCAATATGAAGTTGTCATGTGAAGATAAATCCCTAGTATTTTTCTTATCCTTGTTTGTAAAATGAGACCATCTATCTAAAAATACTTTTTTCATTTTCTTCATTTGGAATTGTCCATAAAATTTTATGCTCATGCAACTTCCACTATACAACCTTATTGTCTTTTAAAATCATACATACCCACACTTTTTAGTTCTTTGTCCATTTGGAATTTAATTTGTTTACCTATGATTCAATACTAGGACTATCATCTTTTCTTGTAAAATATCTCATGCTTGAAAAACTAATAAATATAAGTAGGGTTTCAAAGAAACACTTTCTTTAGAATATATCTCCTTTACGTAGTTAGAGTTTGAGGTAGAAAATGTAAAATGGTTAAAAATTGTATTTCATTTCTCGTATTTTCTATTATGACCCAAAGTATGAGATACCAATTTTTTTTCTTTAGATATTATGTAGATGTTTTGGATGAAAGGTATTCTCTGTATGAAGAGATATCCATTCTATGAAATTCATGGTTGTGAAATGTGTATGTTAAATTTTTTATAATTTTATTTCCTAAACTTCATTTTGATTTTATTTTTTGAAATTGGTTATTTTTTTAAGTTAAAATAAGTCTCTGGATTAGATTATCCCAATTCTACATGGAAAATTTCAAACGTTGACTTGAATGTTGTCATCTCTTTTTTGCCTAAAAAAAACAAAAAATCTTTGATTCCATACCTAACAAAGACATCGTACACCATTTATAGTAAAACTTGAAAGATGTAAGAGAGGATCCACCATAAAAAATTTCAATATAAACTCTTAATCACAAAATATATCCAAGAGATTTAGGAATATAAAGAAAAGAAACATAACATGGGATAAAACCAATAAACACTCCTTAGGAAAGGTATCGATTTACAATCCATGCTTGGTACAAAGAAATACAATATGAAACACCTCCCATACAATGAGTTTAAAGAATTCCTATGGAAATTCTTCAGCTATATGCCAAATATACCTTATTATTATACTACTTCTTTTTAATTACATATAGTATCTATTCAATTATTATGGCCACTTCACATTTATTATTCCATTGGGTACCTCCCTAAGTACTCAATATTATCCTTCTGGAGTACATTAGAGATTAACATAGTAATTTTATACGTATAGCATGCAATAACTGTAATACTTTTCTATTATTTTCCATGTTATGGTAAACACTTGTCACATAAACTATTTCAAAAATATGCATATCTATGTTTGTGTTAGATCATAGAGAGATTCAATGGCAAATGCACCAAACTTCTACATATAAATTGTATATGTAAAATTCTACTTGTAACTATAATACATTGTGAGATGTAAGTTCCACTTGTAACTAATAAATTCAATATTTTATTTTGTTTTTATATATTATTTTTAAAGAAAA
>APFE031693146.1:95716-109735 GCA_000404065.3 Pinus taeda
CAAAGCTAATTACAAATTCGTCCAACACATTTAAAAATAATTATTAATTTTATATATCAATTTAGTTTTATTTTCAATATTTTTTTCCTTTTATTAAAAAATTTCACATATTCAAAATACACCAAATGCCACTTTTCTTTATTCACCTGGTTCTTTTGAAACTCAGATACAAGATTCCAACGACTTTATTATTATTATTCGAATATTTTAAGTACACGATACGCAAAAATGAATGGTTTATTTTTTCATAAGTTATTACAATAAACGCTGCTAATAGTGGGTTGATTATGATAATGTTTTAATAATCAATGCTGTCTTTAAACCTTGTCGATGCCATCAAGCAGAAAAGGAAATTTATTTGCCCCAGTATACTCGACGTGGAAATGACTGGATAAGCTTTTGGTATTTCCTTCTCAAATGGCTGCAACAAACTTAAGATCATACAGGATTTTAGCCATCCATTGTCTTAATTAACTTCGGCAATATTAGCGGATTCCCCCTCCTGGAATGTAGGTGACTCGGTAACGATATTGTTATTCAAAATATAGATCATTTCATGGATTTTAAAAAAATATGTTTTTCCAAAATATTAAGGGAAAAAAATTAAATTAATAAAAATGTTATTCTTTTTATATTTAAATTATATGAATTTTATATATTTAAAAATAATTATTAAAAATTAATTTTAAAAATTATTTTTATATTAAAAAAATTATCAATAAAATTTTTTATCCAATTATAATGTGTAATTTAAATAAATTCAATTATAAATTATTTTCATTTATTTTTTAATGTGTTGTTTTAAGGTAAAACTTTAACCCAAAAAGTTAAGTTTAGAAATTAAGATGCCAATGTACTTCGTTACGATTACAATAAATTTAAAAATTAAAATGTCAGTATGTTAATGTACCTTGTTAGGATTACAATAAGTTTAGCAATTAAAATGCCAATATATTTTATTAGTCTCTGCCATCTCGGAATGGCATGGGACTATGGTAATCAATATGAAATGGCATGGGACTATAGTAATCAATATGGCTGGCTTTTACATTAATTTTACTGCTTATTATGTAGATTGCTGCACATAACCAAAGTATCTAACACCATTGTATGCAATTCTTTTGCCTTGTTATTTGGCATCCTCCAGAGGGGAAGAGGCTAAACCATATATTATAATTATTTATATCCTTCACATTTTGCATTTTAAAGTTTAATAACACTTTGAAACTAATGCTAACATTAATTTAGACAACATTTCATTAGTTTGGATGACATTTCATGGTTAAAAATTAAAAACATATGTTGGGTTTATCTTACCAGGTTGCCAAAGTTGTAGTGTTTAAACACATAGCTGGTACATGTTTAAAACTTTGTATAGGAATACACGTGGTTTTTGCATGTTTAAAACTTTGCATGGGAGTATCCACTTGTCTAAAAGTTTATGGAATTTATTTAGGGTTTATTTTGACATATGGAATTTATTCGCTATTGCAATAGTTATGGAATTTATTTGGGGTTTATTTTGAAGTTCTGCATGTACTGCCATTACCCTACCCCACCCCACTTGCTTTAGTACTGCAACAACCCTTGCCCCACCTGCTTCGCTACTGCAACAGCCGGCTGCATGCTTGTGTTCATTGTCCCATCCTATGGGGGCAACTGCTTCATGCCTCTGTTCATTGTCCCATCTTATTGCAATAGTTAACTTCATGCCTCTATTCATTGCCCCATCCTACTGCAACAGCCAGCTTCATGCCTATGTTCATGGCCCCATCCTATAGCTATTGCTCCATTTGCACTGGGAATCGAGGGAAGAATAATGGACATCCAATCCTGCAAGTAAGAAACAACAACCAATCTTTCAGGTAAAAAACAACTAGCATCTTTTAATATGATTTTTTTGTATCTTTTCCTGTTGCTTTCAGTAATTCCATTAATAGTTATCTTTTTCTATGATTGAACAACTAGCATCCTTTATTACGATTTTCTATATATTTTCTTGTAGCTTTCAATAATTCCATTAATAGCTATCTTTTGCTATGATTTACTGTACAATAAATTTTTATTTATTCGTTTATGATTGAATGGGAATTCAATCTTGCACAGTGAATTTTCGTTTATCATTTAATATCATATATGATTGAATTATCTACAATTTTGTAATTCAATTTTTTCAAGTTTCAGTTATTCCATTAATAGCTATCTTTTGCTATAGTTTATTAGTTTCACTAATTCCATTAATAGCTATCTTTTTGCTATGATTTACTGCATAGTAAATTTTCATTTATGATTGAATGGGAATTCAATCTTGCATAGTCAATTTTCATTTATCATTTAATATCATATATGGTTGCTATGATTTACTGCAGAGTAAATTTTCATTTATAGTTGAATGGGAATTCTCATTTATGATTGAATGGGAATTCAATCTTGCACAGTGATTTTTCATTTATCAGTTGATATCATATATGATTGCTATGATTTACTACAGAGTAAATTTTCATTTATGATTGAATGGGAATTCAATCTTGCACAGTTATTTTTCATTTATCATTTAATATCATATATGATTGCTATGATTTACTACAGAGTAAATTTTCATTTATGATTGAATGGGAATTCAATCTTGCACAGTAAATTTTCGTTTATCATTTAATACCGATTGAATTCCGTGCAATTCTGTAATTGAAGCTTCAGTAATTCCATTAATTCCATTAGTAGCTTTTCTGGTTCAGCCAACTTTTCTTATCTTTGACCCACCATCTCATCTCCACCAAGTAAACTACCAAAGATATTATAGGAAAGCTTGATAAAATATTAAAATTTCTGTATATCACAATATCAGATAAGATCAGAAAATTAAGATTTCTGTATATCTCAATGTCAAATAAAATTAGAAAAATATTTCAAAGACATTAACGTTTGGAAAACATAGAAAAATCAATTTGGCAAAGCACAATATGAAGAAATTTCCTGAATTCACTGAGCTACAGCTATTGCCGTCCATTAATGGATTAGGAAGGAAATAGACTCAAGGGAGTAGGAAGGCAACAAAGTTAAGGATAAAAAATAAGTTCAGCAAAGCACAATATTCTAGTGAACTAAGTCAATTATTAAACATCTATCCTACAACCTACACACTGCAATTACTGTGGCCTAAGACTTTTCTAGCAAAGCATCGGTGTGTCTACGAGTCTTTAAAATCCTCTAATCTTAGCAAGAAGCAGGTTGAAGAAAAATAATTTGCAAAATAAATCCAGAAGCTTAGCAAGAAGCAGGTTGAAGAAAACTAATTTGCATAATAAATCCAGAAGCTTAGCAAGAAGCAGGGTCAACAAAATAATTTGCATAATAAATCCAGAAGCGAGACCGACCTGCCATTGCATGGCTTTCTTGGTCTCTCCGAGTTCCCCAGTAGGCTACTTAAGGCACTTCATCAAAATCTCTTTCGCTTTGGCACATTCATTAAGGTATTATTTCATTCTACATTCCTATGTGTATACTTGCAATTTGATTCTCTATATGTGAAGTTAGCCTATGACCGAGTTGCTTCAGCCGTCGATTAACCTATTGACCTAGTCATGGAAATAGTTGGTCCAGTCGAATAAGTTCATCCAGTTTCTTCCGTACATAAAGAAGTCATTGAAGAATCCGTTCATCCAGTGCGAGTAGTAGTTTACCCAGCAGCAGTAACAGAGGCATAGCTTTCAAAACAAGCAGCAAAGCAGGTATCTAACAGCAGTGGTTCCCTCACTCCAAATCCACAAGTTGCAGAACCATCCTTCCAGTTCGAAAATATCATTACGTGGCCAAACTCAACCACGAAGATATTTGCATGGAAAATATTCAAAACGTGGTTGGGTTGCAGTTCAATTAATAAATGTCATTGCAAGTGCTACTTGGTTGTTTTGGTATTTGGACATGCGTTCATACCCTGGCGAGCAAAGGGCTTGCCCCTATTCTGGCGCACCTCCGATACATAAAAGGACCCTTTATATATAATCCAACAAACCTTCAATACATAAAAGGACCCTTTATATATAATACTCGAATCCAAAAACATTAATTGGCTATGCTATTAGAAACTACTAAGAGAAAGTCAAACAATTGCTGGTGCAAGAAATAAATCTCGGAGAAAAAATCTCTGTGTTTTACCATAATAAAGGAAAAAAATCTCTTTATTTACCCATAATAAAGGAAAAAATCTCTTTAAGATATTAAACGTTATTCACATAACTATATATCAAATCATACAAAGTTCTTTCATTAAAATTCATGCTTTTGCATTTCCATAGGTGTATAGTGTGAGAT
Source organism: Pinus taeda (assembly GCA_000404065.3). Lineage (NCBI taxonomy): Eukaryota > Viridiplantae > Streptophyta > Pinopsida > Pinales > Pinaceae > Pinus > Pinus taeda. The sequence continues at coordinate 100,028 of APFE031693146.1, forward strand.
TTGCCACTTTTCACTATAAAACATCTACATTTTGTTACATGAAGTTGTGAAATTATCAATTTCCTATAAATTTATTTATTAAGATTTAAATAATGTATTTCATGAATATTGTTGCAATTTTATAGGTGTCAAATGTGGGATTTGAAACTTCCAGTGGCGTGAGGTTCTGATCGCTTGCCAATTGAAATAAGTGGTAATGTTCATGGAAATCTAAGCACTGATTCTTTTGCAATTCTCATTGATGTAACTGTATGAGAAGATTAAAACATAAATTAAAACAGGAACTACTTGCTTTCATTTGCTCTAAGTTAGAGCTTGCTTCTTTAATAACAACATCATTAAGTCCTAAAGTAGGCTCACTTGCTTGGGCTAGGTCTCGGATAGCCCGCATCTCTTCTAGCTGAAGGGACTGCTTGTCGGTTTACCACCTTCCCCAGACCAAGTTATACATGACCTGTCATTGATACCTCGTACGCAAAAGGCAGTTTTCATGCATGAACAGTTTAATACGTTACAATGGAGGGAGGATGAGTTTTTTGTGCGTGTTTCATTACCACGTGAACAAGAATGAGGTGGTAGTTCTTTGTGTTTGAAAAGTTTGACATGAATAGGAGGGGTTATGTCACGCCCCTACACCTACGGTAGTCTTTCAACTGCTTATAGCGAGGTGCAGCATGACCGAACATTTTCATTTCATCAATACTTATGTTCATGGACTACACCTTAACATTTGATACTTAGTTTATTTTTCTTCACCAAGTATTATTATTATTCCTTTATATTAATAAACACCCATACACATTCATTATCCACAACAATTATACATGAAGAACACAATTACACAGTATAAAGGGAGGGGCAACTCCCTGAACAATGAGTATGCCCAATTTCAATATATTATACAACTTTACAGTTTTTACAAGTATACTTGAGAAACCCCAAGTTTCACACTTAGCCAAATTTACAACCGGCAACACCTCCGTGTAGCCAGCCAAGTTCACCGTTAAAATGTATGAGTTGTCTTGCCCGAGTCGGCCGCCGAGCCCTCACATAGTCCGCCAACCAAAACTCCCCAACTGAACTTTGTGCTTGCGTTCACCCGGCAGGCGGGTGCCTTCATGTACCCTCCACCCGCACTTACGATCGTCGGGTGAGCGCCTCACCACACTCTCCACCCAAGTCACCAATTGGTAGGCGAGCGCTCTCGCACACGTTGCCACCCGAGACTTCAACCGAAATACCAACTGAACTGGTGTTTACCTCTGCATGGCGGGCGCCTTCACCCAAGGCTTCACCCGTGTTTCCTTCCAAACGATGAGCGGGCGCCTTCGTGCGACCCATACCTGCACCCGTCACCAAAACTTGTGCTATTCACTGTGTAGAGCTGCCCGTAGAGCGGGCGCATAGACCTACACCTTGCTGCGACCTCCTAACACCTTCGTAGTTCTCTTATAATGATGAGCGATGTTCGAACTTCGCTTGATGGAATGATGCTTTCCCCCATCCATCGCACACCTATTCATACGCTATGTGGGCCATCGTGCCACCCTTGGCTGACCTATGTTTTAATGCGCAGCCGACTTCCCACTTTGCCAATTCGTTTTGTCGACCAACTAACCTTCGCCCGAATTGCAACACTTTGTCAGTGGGCTTGTTGAACGAATGCCCATCTCGTCCTCATATAAACATATAACCGCTCCAACACTTCGCACGCATGCCTAAGTGTCTCGCTCAGTCTTTTCTTCAACTTGTCCGCTCGGTAGAGTCACCTTGCTCGTCGAACGGACCGCAGGTCCTTATGTCCTCCTCCACCTGAAGTCATTGTCGTCCTCGACAATATGTCATGCTGGTAACCATCCTGTTATCAAGATTTTTACATCCGAATAGTTATATCCATGATATGAACCAATCCACATACTGCAAACAACCCTTCAACATATGTAGAACAACCATCTCCATCATGTCTCGTCCTTATATTGTAGTCTATCATCAGATGCTCCACCATGCCAACACACTTCTGTCATGTGTCATCATGTAGACCTAATAGACACATCTCTCTGTACACTGGTACCCTTCATGACTCAAACTAGTTGGGTAGCTAATCCAACCTATTTCCAACCCATAAGAATGCACATCCTTATGCCACCATTAGTTTCCTCTGAATTCTGCTACATCTCCATCTCACCATGAATTTGTCCAATTCTCCATGCTCAGGTCCATGGAATCTCCATCCCATTCGTAACATGTCCAGCCCATGGTCTTGTTGCACAAGAGTGTACAACCTCTCCACTGGCTCATACATCTCCATGTCACAACAACATCTACACAACATCCTTTGCTTCGATATTCCTCATAGCATATCCATGAATGACATCTCTACACATCCTCCTGCATAATGTCCATCCATAACTACCATGCTTCTTGTTTCCAACCTGATGTCCATGACTCTAGTTGTCCATGATGTCCAACCCAAGTAGACTCCATCCCAACATTTGGTCATCTGCATCCAAGTTTGCAATTTGTCATAAAGAAGCCTCCTCCCAAGGCCACTTGTTAAGGTGGTGCAGCCGCTTCCAATCAACATGTATTTCCTTAGCTTCATCCTCCTTTTATTCTCTCGCGTTAGATTTTCTTCAAGTGCTTATGTAATCTCTTCTTTTTATTAGACGGACTTTTCATCTCATGTGTCATTAGGTATTGCAATTATTTTCTATGTGATGATTTCTTCATGTGCCCCTTGGGCCATTCTTTATTACTAAGTGACATATCCTACAATACAATCTTCCTTTTCTTGTACCAAATCTTCAAAAAAGTATTTTTCAAATTAATAATAGTTGTACTAATTAAGGTTATCTAACAATAACCTATTGACGAAATGAATATTCTGCCAACAACAAGGGGATCGCCCTTGTGCATAATCCCAACTAAACTCCACATTGTTCAGTTTAGGAGTCCTATTTACTATGTAGGCTCAACTACGATCATGTTGATAGAGATTAGCTTTGGAAAAAAGAGACAATAATGTTAGAGAACAAATAAAGCTTTAAAAAATGAAAGTATGAAACTTATGGAGAATCAACATGAGAGACATCATGAATAGAACCAATGGAATATTAAGACACAAGTCCCAAAATAAGTAGTGTTAGCAAAGCTTCAAATCAAATTCATGCATGTAACAAAGATTATTTCATTGACAATATATAATTTCATGACCAATAACACCATGAAAGCATAAGTAAGCATACAACCCTACACATGATATAATGCTTAAATGAGTAAAATAATTTATTGACCTAAACATGAAGTAAACATACAATATACCATCCATTCACCACAAGATAAATCCCATAATGCTTGATGACACATGAAATAATTGCACAATAATACTTGTAGAGCTTGAAACATTAAACTGAAATATCCATAACATAATCACATGAAAATTCCATCAAATCCATGAGTGGAAATACATAATCACTACTCATATTTACCAAAAGATCTATTGGTTCTCAAAAAATATGAACAAGTGAGTGCAAAAATGAATGTCCTTTACATTGCATCATGAGGACTTATTTATAGAAAACGGGATGACCTTTCGTCCACCCCTGTGACTCTTCAGTTACCTCATGACCTTTCATATTCCTAAATGACTTTCTGCTATACTCCCTATTCTATATTGACATATTACATGAAAGAAATGAAACATTCTCCATTCACTAATCTAGTGATAGATAGGTCTAGGACATCCAAATGTAATTCTTGTACTAGATATGTATGCGAGAGCTTGTATTTATTTGCAATATCGATGACCTTATCTTGAAATTCGTCCCCATGACTATGAAGAGATTCTTGGGCATCTGGAAACAAAGTACATTTCCTTACCTTCACTTGATTTAAAATGGTCATGAGCTTGATATATATCCTTACATGCTCTCCTTCATAAATATATTGTTAAAGAATTTAACACTGGAATCGTATTTTACATTCGCTCTACATTGTTTTAAAAATCAATTCACTCTATATGCTTATGCTATCTGGTCATAAAACTGTGCCTAGGGTGTACAAAAACCCTCTACACACAAAGGTGCTAAACAAAAAACAGAGTATGCTTGAGGAAGGAAAGGTACCTCTCCTAGGGTCTCTATCGCCTAATTGTATGTGTTGATTATAGATTCTAGAAATATAAGGGATAAAGAAAATCCAATTGGTATTGTATCCATGTTAATTAAATTTTATTTTCAAAATATTCTAAAATTTTTAGTATATTAGGATGTTGCATATGCTCCTAGGATGTGAAACACTAACCTATACCGTTATGTTTAGTATTGTCTCTCGCTCCACCGCTGTAAGATATGTGTAAGATATGAAATAGTTACAACTTTGCTCTAGCTACCTTTGAACTAACTTAGCTACGAAAAACATTAAGTAACATAATAAAGAACTTTCATTAATTTGTGTAGCCATTACATTTATATAAAATTTGTGGATCAAAACAATTAGCTTTTGAAATGCCTAAATCTCTAAATCTTAAATGAGTCAATTGAAATTGGTCTCCTCTCTCATTCAAATATTATTTTATTTTAATCTAATATATATGATTAAAAAAATATTATTAAAAAAGAATGATTAATTATTCATGTGCTTAATATTTACCTTTCTAAAAAATTATTTTTAAATTTTTATTACAAATTAATTTTTTATAACCAATATATCTTTAGAATAACAAAAATAATATTCCCCTCTCATTTTAAAATTACTATTTTAATTACCATAATTTTTCCAGTTCAAATATCTACATATTTTTTTTTTAAATTGCAAAAATCTCAACTTGTTATTAATGAAATATTAATTGATATCTTTAAAATGTGTAATTAAGTTATTTTTTATATTTATATAAAAATTCCATTGCCGTATTAATTTATAATGTTTTTTTATCATCTATTAATAAATATTACATGTTTGATTGTTATTATCACTTCACATTCAAGCCCAAATTTAAACTAATTACAAATTCCTCAAATCATTAAAGGAGGAAATTGTATATTAATTTTAATTAATTTTCATTTTTTTCTATATAAATTTTTTTTAATACATGAAATGCGATTTTCTTTATTCACCTATTTGCCATTTTCTTTATTCACTTAATTCTTTAGAAGCTCATTACATTCCAACAACTATATTATTATTATTTTTCAATTAATTTAAGTACATGATATGCATAATGAATGATTTACTTTTTCAAAGTGTTTATTTATAAGTGATTATAATAAACCCCGCTAATAGTGCTGTCGTCTTTAAAGCTCGTTGATGCCATCGTGGAGAAACGAAATTTGTTTGCCTCGATATAATCCATGTGGAAATTACTGGATAAGTTTTTGATAATTGTTTAATAACTTTAAGATTATACAAGGTTTTAGAGGTTTTAGTCCAGAGATAGGTTCAAGATTAAATTTAGTGGATTTTATTATAATACCAAAAATATATCTAATGGTAATAATAAAAATAATTCAGATATACTATGAATTTATGACTAGCATTAACTAAGACTCCAAGAGAACGAGGGAACCTATTTCTTAACCTTATCAAAAGGGGTCAAAGATTTCCATGTGGGTTTTGAAAGTGGATGGAGGGGATAACATCCCATTATGCGTAGAGCCTATACCTTATCACAAGACGCCAAAGATGCTCCCTAGAAATTCGAAACAAGGTGAAGGAGATAACATGCCATTGCTTAGAGACCCTACTCCTTGATACCTCATCACAAGAGGCCAAAAATGCCCACATCCCATTGCTGAGAGACCCTATTCCTTAAACAGTATGGCAACAGGCCAAAAATACCCTCCCAACAAAATTTGATATTAGATAAAAGAGATAACATCTCATTATACCAAAAAAAATAACATCTCATTGTCACAACCACTAAATTACCTTTTAATAAAAAAATCGAGTCGACCAACCTAAATTAATGGTTTCCTTATCTGAAATAGACCTCTTCTTAAGTCTATGAAAATTTGATAGAGAAATAACATAAACCCATTTTTTCTTAAAAATCTAGATTGTATTTTATTTTTAACGTTAATGTTAAAATAAACATAATCATGAAATTCAAAATTTCCTTTGTAGTAGTCAAAACCTAGCCACCCGCCAATAAAGTAGTTTGGGCTTCACATCTCTTTGTTCCAATGGACCCTTTTCTAATGAAGTGTGCACATGATTTTCTTTACCCCAGTATCAAAATTGTCGTCAAGGTTTCTACCTTTCATTTGAATAATTGTCTTATTTAGCTGCTATAAAACCTTTCATTTAAATAATTGTCTTATTTAGCTGCTATAAAATAAAAATGTTGCAGGGAGATGTTAATTTCCAAAGTGTAACGAAGACCAGGAATGTGATTTAAAGAATATTTTTATGTGCCTTAAAGAGGGTTTAAAGAGGGTTTGGTTCTCTAGAGTAAGCTTTTTGTATATCTTGGATGCCTTACTGGCATTTGATTCCATTAGGTCTCAAGGTCGAATTTAGAGGCTACTGGCCATTTCACCTATTAAAAGGATAAATAAATTGTGAAAGCATTTCACACTGGAATCAGATTGTACATTTGCTCTACATGGTTTTAAAAATAATATAGGCAATATCACTTTTCTTTATTCTTACGAATACAAGATTCCAACAACTTTATTATTATTATTATTCAAATAATTTAAATCCAGTACAGTTTATTTTAGGCAACCACAACAGGATGCTGCCCAATGACAAAATAACACGATACACAGAAGCCGCAATAAGGTGGACAGCTTCCCTACTTTTAACAAATAAAAGCAGTAGAACTACAATTCTCTTCAAGCATTTGCAATTTCTTTGTCTTACATCTCATTCGCTATCAACTAGCGTTCGAATTGTCATGGATCTATCATTCACTATGTTTTCTGTTATCATATTTGCTGTGACTTTCGCCTCTACAACAGCAGCAGCGGCAACAACAGAGGACGTGAAATATCCCGTATACTACACTCACACGGACATCGCGGAATTCATCCAAACTTCGTGCAAAGTGACTCTCTATCCGAAGCTGTGTATTACGTCGCTTTCTTCTTACGCGGGACATCTGAGGCCCAAGCAAAGCGATCTCGTGAATGCGGCCACGATTATCAGCCTATTTAATGCTCGCAACGTTTCCGTTTGGGCCGCCGGCCTCGGAACCAGAGGCGCCGGAATGAGTGAAAGAGAAAAGGAGGCGCTGGAGGATTGTCTGGAGAATTTTGGCGACGCCATCGATCAGATTAGCGAATCTCTGGCAGAGCTGAAGCATCTGAGGCGGAACACCTTCAAAATTCAGATGAGCAACGTAGAGACGTGGATGAGCGCTGCCCTCACCAACGAGAACACCTGCCTCGACGGCTTTCAGGATCTCAACGCCACCGGGAGAGTTACGGTCATGGTCACCGGCCGCGTGCAGTATGTTTGCGAATTGATCAGTAATGCCCTCGCTCTAGTCAACAGATTTGCTGCCACCGGAGGTTACAAGGAACTCGTGCAGCTTTGAAACCTTCAAGGCCGTTTTAAAATAATAATTTAAATAAAATCTTAGTTTGGAAACAGAGCATCAACCCAAACTTTGGGCTTTTGTTGTAACCTGTATAATATGGTGATATAATTAATATTAGTTTAGATGAAGGAAGTTGGATAATTTGTGAACGAATGCATATTTTGTCCGGTAATGTACAAGATATTTTTAAGTTGCTTGAATGAATTTTAATGGTGGGATAGAGCGATTTAGGCATCGAATGAATAGGGCCTTGGTGAACGAATGCATATTTTGTCCGGTAATGTATAAGATATTTTTAAGTTGCTTGAATGAATTTTAATGGTGCGATAGAGCGATTTAGGCATGAATGAATAGGGCCTTGGGCCTTGTCTACCTGTCCATAGGACGCACATGTTAGCGAATTTGGAGTTTGGAAAGGAAATATCGAAAGTCCGGTTCACCCTATTTAAAAGTCCGATTGTATCGCATTTTACAAAATTTTGACATTAAAAGTAGTCATAATTAATTTTTTTTCGAATTTACGGGGCTCGGCAATACCAAAACAGAGACACCGTTAAACAAATTCTGGTGTCCCGCGTCTGCCTATGGAGCAACAGCTTTGTTGTTATGAAGCCTGCATTAAGTGATATTCATTAATCCAGTATCATATTGGTCCAAAAGGTCTCTATATTTCACTTACACGAGTAATTATTTTATTTTATATGGTCGCCGTAAAAACGATTGTTGAGGGAATATGTTTGTTTGTACAGTTCAAAGAAAACCATATATGAAGATTCTGCCTTTGCTGCTTCAAGAAGCCCTTGAAAGATAAAGAAATAGTTAATGTATTATTCGCATATTGTAGAAAATTTAAGCGCCTGAGCAGGGCCGGGCTGATGTGGGTTAGGGTTCCATCAGGGAATCCAAGGGTCCGCATAAACAACCAGTTCTCAATAATTGGGTATATTTTGCTTTATTATAGTAGCTTTTAATCTTTTGGTATTTGTCTTTTTCTAATTACATTGTACTTATAGATTTTGCTGATGTGGGTTAGGGTTCCATCAGGGAATCCAAGGGTCCGCATAAACAACCAGTTCTCAATAATTGGGTATATTTTGCTTTATTATAGTAGCTTTTAATCTTTTGGTATTTGTCTTTTTCTAATTACATTGTACTTATAGATTTTAAATTTCAGTTAAGGTGAGTATGTAATTATAACATGTGGAAAATTAAATAACATATTATTTATAAAGTATTAATATATATAATATATAAATAGTGTTTATAGAAAAATAAACAAAAAAAGGAGAAAATTAAATTATGAAAAGAGTTATTATTTTCCGCACTTCAACGATATCAATTTATGTACTTAAATGTACTTAAAATAATTTCATATTGTATATTAAAACAAAATAGACATTTTAAAAATAGAATAATTGTTTATGAAAATAAATTTTATATAAATACTAATAGTAAATTATATTATAAGCCAAGTTAAAAATTAATTTTATAAGTAAATTAAATTAATTTAATAAATTAAATGTTTCATTCATTTTAGTTTAAATTGTTGAAAATTTAAGTTTAAATTTTAAATTTAAAAATTAACATGCAACATACTTTGTTATGATTATGATTAAAATATTAGAATGACATTTTTAATATAATTTTTGAAATTAAAATTTCACATAAATAAAAATTAAGATGCTAGTGTACCGGAGAGTCCATATCCAAAGAGAAGTATAGGCTATACAACCTGTGAATCAAAATTCTTTGCATACACTACTAAAAATATGGAAATATTTTAAAATCAACTTTCATTATTTTAAGTGGCCAAAAACAATGGTAGATTGATCATATCTATATCAACTTTATCAAATCAAGAAAATTAATCTCTTGAAAATCAAAGTCTATTCCACTGAATTGAGGTTAGAAGTTCATGTTCACTTGTATGTCATGTGCAATCCTCAATATCTTAATTCTCCAAAATATAAAACCAGTTCATGTTCACTTGTAGGTCATGTGCAATCCTCAATATCTTAATTCTCCAAAATATAAAACCTAGAAGTCAGAAGTTCATGTTCACTTGTAGGTCATGTGCAATCCTCAATATCTTCATTCTCCAAAATATAAAACCTACCTTCAAGACTGCAACGCTTCTTGCTTCCTGTCTTACTAATACAATTTCCAGA
>APFE031693146.1:110012-123698 GCA_000404065.3 Pinus taeda
AATGTAAAAATTTCAATATAATAAAGAAGTCTAATTTTCTACGAGTAAAAGAATAATTATGTCCCATTTATGGTGAGTCATTATGTGCATAGATGCATGTGTTGATTGGCATGGCTTGTTGCTTAACCATGTTGTTAGTGAAGGTGCATCACTTATGTGTGACACTGATATGGTATGTCATGGCTTGTTTGTAAGGTGCATTACTTATGTGTAAAACAGATATGGTATGTCATGGCTTGTCTATATTTCTCTAGTATATTAATTATTAACCACATAACAATAGGTATCTTATGGTGCTGAACACCTATTTCATTATTGCATAGTTAGTCCGTTATGGTTTGGATAAACACAAACTATCACTTGGGTTCCACTGGACCTTGAAGCATAGTCCAAAGGTCACATCAAATTATATTTATATCTATATGTGCTTAATAATAAGCAACTAAGGCTTATCATAAGTTGTTTATTTTGCGTGCGTTTCCAACAATGGTATCAGAGCATAGTTTTTCCACTATCAACTTCCAAGTTCTTTCCATAAGTTTCTATGCCACATTTCAAATTGTTTGTTTCTTGGAATATTTACTTCTCTATATTCTGATGATGCCTTAGATCCCTGAAACTCCTCGCTCTATGTTCTGCATTAGTTTGCCTACTTATCTACACCTATGTTCTTTTGACCTAGGCTTTATCCTTTATTATCCTTTGCATTGAGTATGAAATAGGCCATGAAAATTGTTTCTATAAGTTCATCTACAACCATCCTTAGTGTTCACACGTGAATTGAATCCCCTCTTGCTTCATTTGAATTAACCTCAAGCTCCATCTCTCACTCGACCTTTAAAAATTCAGAAACCAACTTGTAGTTTTGTTTACCATCAAATGGACACATTATGAGTCCTTCTCGAACCTTATGGGGATATCTATGGCATGATCCATTGATACAAATCCTCCTTTCGAACCCAACAATGTTTTCCTACCTAGAACTAGCTCTTATCAAGAAGTTAAATGAAATGCAACTGCAATCAACTAATTCAAATAAAAGAATTCGTGGTTAGTGATTTAGGAAAAAGTGTTTTGAGTGGGGAGGAGAGATAGAGAGTTGATCAGGGAATATTGTGAAGCTGAAGAGAGGATATTTGAGTCTTGAATCTAAACAAGAAAAAAGATATAGATGGGAAATATTTTGTTGTCTCGGTGATGTCAACAATGAAAAAGAAACATAAGTAGTCATGATACCTTCGAATGAGATTAAATTTGTGAACAAGTTTTTGGGGGTTGCACACAAAGATCCACATTAAAGCATGAACCTCTAAAATAATTTTGCAAGTACAATTAGTCGCATGGCCACTCTAATTGTTGGTATCGTTGCTCTAACTTGTGGTGTTAAATGACTACCTCTCTCTTGTGGAAAATTAGTGAAAGCTACAAGTGGTATCCTTACTTTTGGATATGAAACAAGTATTCTATGTTCCATTTGGCTTCAATCCAATTACTACAACGGGGCAAAGAATTAGGGGCTTTTGCAAACACAACATGGTCAAACATTGAAGAAAATGTATAAGTGCAATTGGAAAATTTCTACTCCTTGGTGAAAGGAAAGGCCACACATTTTCAATGTAGGTGGAATATCAATTATCTACATTTGCATGTGTTGCATGTGAATGTATTCATTCTTTCATAAGATGCTATGAATGTATATTTTCTAGTTCCTTATAATCACGACAAGATGTGAAGTTTTAACTTAGTTTTTGAGGTAATAAGAATTCAATATAATAATTTTTCCCCTTCCAAAAATGTGGTGAAGAAGTTCATGACTTTCCCATCATCATGTACCCAGTGGGGCTACTAAATATATTTAGCATTATATATTGTGTGTTTATTCCCATAGTATACTAGATGAGAATCATCTCTATTATTTTTACGAAATAATAAAAGTGATCTTTACTGTTACATATTTTTTTTATAGAAAATAATACTAAGGTTAACCTTGATAACATATGTATAGTATATGTAAATTACTTAAGCCAGTATTTCCATTAGGGTCCTATAGAATTTTATTTTATATGCTTAAGGCATTATTTTGACCACTATATTCAAATTATGTAGTTCTTAATTGGTAAAAGGTTGTGGTAAATCTAATTGCATTGAGAGATTTGAGTGCAAGTCATTTTCGAATTGCATTGTAAATGGGTGCATCTTTGATAGAAGTAGGCACATTTCATTTCTTGCGTGAACTGCTTAAAATGGCTCAAATAGATGATACATTACAATTACTAAACACTCTAGTATTGTATATTGTTGAAACCATAGTAAAAAATGGTAGATACTTTCTCATTGATGTTTAAATTTGTTTACAAGATCCATAGGACAATATTGATTTTCTTCATATTGAATCACAAATTCAATGAGATGAACTACAACAAGGGAATCAATTTTTTGGAATAGTTCTTGTTCAGAATAATTTTATATTGGATATTGATTCCTATCTACAACATACACATAATCAAATCAGTAATGTCAGTTTAGGAGCATATTCAAATGAAGATGGGGTTTGTCATAAACAAGTTTAGATTGCACTTCCTAAGTCCATTATTAGGCCTTGCGAGGAATTCATCGACAACAAGCACAAAGACAGTTTTAAGTATGAAGACAAAGTGAATTTTTATATCCCAGACTATTCCAAACTAAATTAGTTTCACAGTGTAAGGTTTCTTTATGGAATCTCATCTTCACCTACTCCACTTCCATATCAAATTCACTATGACAAAATTATTATCGAGTTGGCCACCTGAAAGCTCAATGTTTTGATTTTCATTCTTGTAGCAAATGTGTAAAACACACTCATCATTCAAATGAGTGTTTCAAGGAAAAGTCTCCAAACAGAAAAGATTCACCTTCAATGGATCATTTCTTGGTAGTGGTTTTCAATAGCCAAAATATATATTTTTCATACCATAAATTTCATTCTCAATTATTGAAACATATTGTAGTGGAGATATTTTCATTTACTTACCTTGTATTTGACAAGGGGTAGTTAGTATTTAGCTACTAGTTTCAAAGTCATATCAGGCGAGCCTAACTTATAGCTAGAACCAAAGTCTACAACTAGATCCAAGTCAGAGTTGTAGATAAAGAGAGACTAATGTTGCATGATCATGATTTGATTTGTTCTCCTTCTTAAACCACCACTTGATAGAAGATTTATTGCTTCTAATAGGCAACAATTTATGGTTATACATAAACCATCGTCGACGAGTATTTCCATTTATTAGAAAAAAATAGGTTCTAGATAGATTTTGGAATTGTATCAAGAACTTCTTTGAACCAATTTCTAGAGTTGGTGATCAACCTTAAACCACCACAAGTAGAATACTTATGCTTCCATTGTAATTTTTGGTTTATGTCTTCCTTAGATCACCACTAGTAGAATTATTCAACTTCTTCTACCCTTATAGTTTGTGGTCATCCTTAAACCACCATATTCAAAGAGAACATCTATCCATTGGATGTTATTCACTTTTATTTTTTAGCTATCTTCATGGAATCACATACACCCTTTCATATTAAGGTGGGGAATGTTGGAGAGATAATCCATTTCGGTTAGAGTGGAGGAACATGAACCATTAATGACAGTCTATGAGATCTTGGAAGGATAATCCAAATGTCACATAAAATTTTATTTATATGAATATGTAGTTAATGACAGGAAACTAACACTTACATATGATGCCTATCGTCATGTGCGTTGTTATCATATGGAATGTTGACTATTTATATCACCTTTAAGTGGATCATTTATGTACAATACTTATGGGGAATCACTTAATTATGTCACTTATGTGTGTTGATTAAGTGTGTCACTCATGGGAGTCTTCTATTGTGTGTAGGATATAAATTAGTCATAATGGTCTAAACAACAATTATATTTATCTGCATTATACAATTCACATGTAAATTATTTTTCCAATGAAATCATACAATTCATACAATTTTTTTTTGTTTACCTTTATTCAAAATCCCATTTATCCCAAAAACAACCCTTGTGCAAATTAGAATTCAAAATTGCAAGCACAAATATGTTTATTGCAACTAATACATACTTTCAAGGTTTTGCTAATAATACTTGAAATTCATACAATGCCTTTTGTAACACTCATGCCCTTACCTTGATGATTATTGTTTCTTTGGGTGGTGAAGATAGTGATATACAACAATATTAGTTATTGATTCCTTTTCCTTTAACTCTTTAACATGTATTTCCTTAGTTTCATATTCATTTTTGTGCTCTATCACTATCTTATCTTCATGTCCTTATGTAGTCTCTTCTTTTGACTTAACCTTAAAATCTTCATCTCATGTGTCATTAGGTATTGCAATTATTTTCTATGTAATGATTTCTTCATATGGCTCCTTGGGCCCTTCTTTTTTACTAAGTGACATATCCTACAATACAATCTTGTTTTTCTTCTACTAAGGCTTCAAAAACTTCTTTTGCACATTAATAGTATTTGAACTAATTGAACTCATTTAAGGATAACCTAAAACATTATCCACATCATCTATATCCATACCATGAAAATCTAAGTGCAAAATATGTTTGTTGATGGTAATCTCGAATTCTTTCCAAATTTGAACACTTCCATTCTTAATTTATGTGCTTTGAATATTTTTTGACTGGCTTGTAATATTTTAATCAAGTTAACATTGATGAAATCATGTTTACTTCTAGGGTTAATAGAAATATTAACATTCCCTTTTTGAATATGTCCATGTTTTTCAATATGAAGTTGTCATGTGAAGATAAATCCCTAGTATTTTTCTTATCCTTTTTTGTAAAATGGGACCATCTATCTAAAAAAACTTTTTTCATTTTCTTCATTTGGAATTGTCCATAATTTTTTATGCGGAAGCAACTTCCACTATACAATCTTATTGACTTTTAAATTCATACATACCCACACTTTTTAGTTATTTCTCCATTTGGAATTTAATTTGTTCATGTATTATTCAATACTAGGAATATAATCTTTTCTTGTAAAATATCTCATGCTTCTAAAACTAATAAATATAACTAGGGTTTCAAAGAAACACTTTCTTTAGAATAGAGCTCCTTTACCTAGTTAGATTTTGAGGTAAAAAATGTAAAATGATTAAAATTGTATTTCACTTCTCTTATTTGCTATTATGACCCAAAGTATGAAATGCCATTTTTTTGTTGGATATTCTGTTGTTGGTTTGGATGAAATGTATACTCTCTATGAAGAGACAACCATTTTATTAAATTCATGGTTGTCACTAGAAAAAACCTTAAAAAATTGTATATGTTAAATTTTTGATAATTTTATTTCATAAACTTCAATTTTTTTTTTTTAAATTGGTTATTTTTTAAGACAAAATAAGTCCTTGGATTAGATTATCCTAATTCTACATGGAAAATTTCAGAAGTTGTCTTGAATGTTGTCATATGTTTTTTGGCTAAAAAATGATCAAAAGAAAAGAAAAGAAAAAGCTCTTTGATTTCATACCTAAGGAAGAGATCATATACCATTTGTAGTAAAACTTGAAAAATGTAAGAGAGGATCCACCATAAAAATTTTCAATGTAAGCTCTTAAGCACAAAATATATCCAAGAGATTCACCATAACCAATGTAAGAATATAAAGAGAAGAAACTTAACATGGGATAAAACCAATAGGCACTAACACCTCCAATACAATGAGTTTAAATAAATTTCTAAAAAATTCTTTACGTAAATGCCAAACATATGTTATTATTATACTACTTCCTTTTAATTACATATAGGGTCTATTCGATTATTATGTTCACTTTACATTCATTATTTCATTGGATACCTCCCTAAGTACCCATTATCCTTCCTTGGTACATTAGAGATTAGCATAGCAATTTTATACGTATAGCATGCAATAACCACATATGTTCTTTGTATACATTAATATAATATCATTTGCTATTATTTTCCATGTTATGATAAACAAATGTCATATAGACTATTTCAAAAATATGTATATCTATATTTGTGTTAGATCATAGTGAGATTCAATTGTGAATGCACCAAACTTCTACATATAAATTATGTATGTCAAATTCCACTTATAGTTGTAATACATTATGAGATGTAAGTTCCACTTGTAATTAATAAATTCAATTTTTTTTTTCATACATTATTTTTAAATAAAAGTGAACATTAATTTCTTCTAAGAACAAAAGTGTTTTCAAAACTTTCATAAATTATAAATATATTTATTATGTTATCTATTAATATTTTCAATATCAAAATATGGTATCATACTTTTAATATTTTTATTTCACAATTTTTTTTTTATACAATTTATATTTTAATTTTAAATTAGTGTTTTAATAAAATACTAATAAATTTTATAGTTTAAAAAAAAAAAAAAATTATTATTATATAAATATTATTATTATTTAATTGTCATTGAGTTTTTTATAATTTTTGAATAATTCATAATAATTAAATATAAAATTGCTTTAAAAATTGAAATTTATATTTTATATATAAATTAATTTGAAGGTGAGTTGTTTCAGTTGGGAAAACTGGGTAAAGTTATACACTATAAATTTTTATGTTCAATTTTTATGAATGGTTGAATCGTGTAGTAGTCAGATTCAAACCCAAGTCCAAAGCTAATTACAAATTCTCCGCACATTTTGAAAAAATCATTATTTTTATATATCAATTTAGTTTTATTTTCAACCTAAAATAATTTTTTATTAAAATATTTAAAATACACCAAATTCCACTTTTCTTTATTCACCTATTTCTTTTGAAACTTAGATACAATATTCCCAGGACTTTATTATTATTATTTTTCAAATAATTGAAGTACACGATACGCATAAATGAATGATTTAGTTTTCAAAGTGTTTTAACTTTTTTATAAGCGATTATAATAAATTCTACTAAGAGTGAATAATCAATGTTGTCTTTAAATCTTGTTGATTCCATCCAGTAGAAAAGGAAATTTATTTTCCCTGATATACTCGATGTGGAAATGATTGGATAAGCTTTTGATAGTTCAAACCAAAGGTGCTGCGGGGGCAGCGGGTCCTTCTCTATGTGTATGTTCAAAGCAATATTAAGCAATGTTTAACCTACCTTAATTGGGAAGCAAAAGATTGATTTTGCCTGATTGAAGCTTGAAGGCCATGTTCTACAATGATGTCAGGTGCTTCATGGAAGCTTTGGCTGGAGTGAATCTGCTTGCTATTGAACAACATTACTAAGCTCACTTGATACAAATGGTTTCATGGATCTGTAAGCCTGTGTGCCCCAGCTCAAGAGACCAGTTCAACTCATTAGACGGGTGAGCCCACTACACCACTGAGGACTAGCGCCTTATCTCTGGATTCCCCTATCTATATATTGTGACCAAACCAGACGCACAAACGAAAGCTACTGATTTTTCGACTAGATTTGGAACTTCTCAATCTCGATATGTTGTTTTAACCGCCTTACCTTAGGTATAATAAAGCAATAAAAAAGGAAGAATATACCAAGATATTATTTGAATGGTTAACTATAGAAAAGAGATATTGTGTAGGGTTAACTATAGCTATTGAGAGAGTGGAAGGGAAGCTGGGATTTGGTCAACTAGTTCTGGTCCATTAAAGGGTTTTACCAATGCATTGCCTGCAACAACTTGTTTTATAAAGCATCCACAGTCACATTGTGATTCTTGTACACATATGTGATGAAACATATTCAAAGGCACTTGCAATTTCCTTTAACTGATCACTCAAATTGGACATTAAAAATTCATTTCAGAGATAGATATAGGCTACAACTCCATCCCTGCAATCTTCAACCAATGCTTTGCTTGCAACAATCAGATTGAGAAAGCATCTGCTGCCACATTGTGCTTCTTGTACACATGCATGATGAAACAAATTCAAAGGCCTTAAATTGATATTAAGCAACTGATCAATAACATTCATCCAAATTTTAACCAACCTTTATTCCCCATATACTTGCAAATGAGATAAGCTACTATCGAGAGCACATTTGAGGAGTCTAAGATTCATGAATTCATGAGTCTGGCTCCTAATCCTACTTCATTTGAAAAAGGTGTTTAAATACAAAATAGTTATAGTTCATACTATCATAGGGCCCTGGCATGCCCCACTAAGAAAAACCCATGCTTTCCCTTTGAGGTTTGTTTAATGATGTTAATGTTGTTGCGTGGTTGCACTATTGTTGTATTTCTTCATCATTGACTATGTCCTACATAGTTGTAGGGAATTTTCTTCTACGCGGTTGTTGGCCTCTTAACAAATTTTTTTTTAATGTAAAGTTATAATGTATCTAGAATGGAAAATAGGTTAGATATTTTTTCAGCACATGGTATGCAGATCTACATTCAAAACCCGACTGCTAGGGAAATGGAAACTGCTTAAACTCCAACCAAAATAGAAAAACTATGGGCACTAGATCCACTGACACAAAAGTTCAAAAATAAGAACAACCTACAGAAATTCAAAATGGTGGATGAGCCCTTCTAATCCTGAATAAAACAAATCCATGGAAACAAGGAGATCAAGAATATTTGCAGCACACCCAGTCACATATCTTTGTATTAATAGGAAAGAAAGAGGACCTTACCTGATGCAATGGACTTGAATAAGAAACTGTAGGGATAGGCAAAAATTGACACACATCATTTAACTCTGGGGAATTTCAAAATTGGTGATAGGCAATAGCAATAGTGAATAGGGATCCTAATACCATACCTTCACTCCAATGTCCTTACCGTAACACAAGGGAACCAAGGCAAGGAATCTGTGTATTTTGCTCTGAGTCTATTGCTGTCAAATCTCATGTTGTGGAATCTGCTAATCTTGTTACACCACAACAGGAAGGGGAATGCATGTGGAGCAATAGGTAAAGAAACCAACATAATAATTTTTGGAGTGGTTGATATCCACAAAATTACAACTGCAATATGTTCACCATTATTTTTACATTTGGGATGTGTATCAGTGCTATGACCCATTTCTTATTTTGTGCCCATGGTATCGTGTAGACCACAGTATTGTATAAATAGCATTAATATTATTATTTCCAAATGTAAAGGTAGCTTAGGTAAAATAACATGTCATTTTAATTTGAGACAACATTGTGAACTGTGATAGTATGGTTGCTTTGGAGCTTCATTGACTGTCTTCTATTTTGTTATCCATGATCTATTTGCATGCTCAATGAGCCATGTAATTTATATGGTTGAAGCTTTTCAGCTTGCCATATTTCTCTCACATCAACACATATTACACACTCCCTACTAGTCATGGCTACAACCACTGAAACACTGAACTCATAGGATATCCTACGACAAAATGTAGGAGATCCTTCAGAATGGATTTTCAAATGAATCGAAGACAGTTCACCATATTATAAGATGAAAACTTTTGAGTGGAAAATTCATTGGTCAATGCAAATGACATGAAGAATTTGTATCCTAATCAAGGCCAAACCTATGACATTATGTTAATGGTAAGTGTAATGTCATCTTCAACCATCCTCTTTGGATATTCACTGGAAAAATATTCAAATGAATGATGTCCTACAAATGAGGAACCATAGGTCCTGTCAAATATATCCCTGCTTGAAACAAATTGAACGGGTGACTTGTGGATGGATTAAACCTCTTTTCTTAGTTGATTGGCTAGCCTTAGATAGTTTGTATCTCTGCTTTGCAAAGAGAAAATTGTGTCCACTGGAAGTTTTCTTCCTTGTTCAAAATTTTCATTAACCATATGGTATTTGAAAATCTGAAATTTTGTAGTTACGGTAATTTTGCATGTTGTAGCCTAGAGATGGTTTACATAAACTACTTGAAAGGCTTCAACTTTCACACAGATAGATAGCCAATGGACCAGATCAATTTGCATCGAATTGTCATTATTGTAATCATCTACAGCATGGTAATACACATTGAACAAAATAGGCATGAAAGGGAAGTAAAGTGGGGATATCTCTTACCATCCTTGTTTGATTGATCACTGAACTCTTTAAAAGGTTGTTTTGCAAGCCTGTATTTCAACAAATTAAACAAACTAATAAAATAAGTCAAATTCCTACCAATGTGTGAGATTTAAGCAAAATAATAAAATGAGTTAAATCACAATCAATGTGTAAGATTCATAACAAGATGAAATACAAACTTGTACCAAACCAACATCTGAACATTTAGAGTCCATACGGTTGACAGTTCTACTCAAATCCAGTGAAAGAAGTGCATGTAACATAAGAAATTGAACTAGTCTCCATTTTGCAAACTTAATTCTATGAATCTCTTTTTCCTCCTTTTCATTTATAACCATTGATCAATGTTAAGAATTTCATTTATAATCATAAATCGATGTTTTAGATTTCATTAAGTCAAAAATCAAACAGCTGCATGACCATGACCTCAAACATTTACATTGAAAATAATTCATCAATTGGTAGGTAGCTGAAGATGGCTTTTCAGGTGGTAAATTGTAAGCCCTTTCACGCCCATGGCTCTCATGATAGTCTTTGGAGTGGCCTCTGTGAGTCAATACCAATTATGGGAGAGCATAGCAAATATATGGATGCCCTTTTCTATAAAGGTCCATCATGGTGGCAGAAGCTTGTTTAAAATTAATCTAGCGCAAGGAGGAAGGATGGAATAACTTGATTTGACTAGCTCAATTTGTGTTGGAAACTTAGGTAGGAGTGGAAGTAAGGAACAAAGTAAGAACACATAGGCAAATATTAGGACAGAGAGTATGTCATATGTTTGCTAATATGTCAATACTTGATCTAACCCCATTTGGGTCCAAAAGGAAGAGAACCATATCATTTCTTTCTTTAATAGAAAGATGGTGGTGGTTATCCAGGTAGGGAAAAGAGTAGTCAGGTGGGCACTTGTGGAGGGGAAGGTGATAGGAATAGCCCATAGGTCTAAAATCTATTAATACTCTATAATTTATAAAAGAAAACGAGTCCAGAAATTTATCGGAGGAGGGTGAGGATCAAAGTAAATTGAAGGATGTTCTAAATCAAGGAGAAAGGGAGAAAGGCCCATCCACAATAAGAAGTAACAACAATTAGGAAAAGATAATTGTGTGGGTTAAAATAAAAGAGATTGTACATAATTTAATAGAATTTAGGAGGAGAATGATTATATCGTTCTCGGCTTAATTTTAGTCTCGGAATTTATACAGAATTGCATATCAAAAGAGTTAATTATTAGAAATTACAAAAATCAAATAAATTCCTATAGATAATCACTAGGCTAATCTAATTTACTCTATAATAAAAAAAGGAAATGGATACAGATACAAAGAGACTACCATCTATAGAAATTACTAGAATTGAAGAGTATAACACCTTATCCGGCTAGTATTGAACCCTTGCACACGGAAGCTAATTCAAAAAGTGTGGTGGAGAATACCATCTTGTGTAATTTGTGAAAACCTTGCTAAATGGGCTATTGTGATTTTTTTTCATTTATAATTAACAACTAAAAAAACACAGATCGATGAGATTGTACATAAATTGAACAAAATTAAGGAGGAGAACGAGGATATCTTTCCATGCTTAAGTATAGTCCAGGAATTTAATTAAAAGTTACACAAATCGAACCAATTTCTACAGATCACTACGTTGATATAATTTACAATGTAATAAAAAAGGAAAGTAATACAGATACAAAGAGACTACATACACAAAAATTACTCAAATTGAAGAGGAGTATATCTCCTTGCTAAGTTGGGATTGAACCCTTCCACATGCCAGCTGATTCAAAAAGCATGGTGAATATTATCATCTCCTATAGGTGGGATCGAATTCTAGTTCAAATATTGATGTAATACATGCCTTCCACTGCTCATTACCATGCAACACAACACACATAGACAGGTAGACCAGATGAGACAAGCCTCATAAACACCACAAACACATGCAAGACACAAATTAGAACGGAATCATATAAAACATGACATGGAAATTTCAACATACAACGCAGGTGGCCATGGCAGGAGGCAGAACAGGGGAGGGAAGGAATGCACAAAACAAAGTTTTGCACAAAGAATGCAGATAAAAGATGAACAACTAAATTCAACAGCCAGGATATTTTGAACTTACAGTTGAGCGATTACGCAATTTGAAAAGATTCCCATCCATGGTGGGAGCTGGATGAGCATCATGCCAGTCTCTGTATCTATTCTTATTCATCTGATTACATTTTATTTGAGAGTATTATTTTCAATTTTGACTTTCTATTTGATCATTTCAAGATTTGAGGATTACCAATGAATTTTTTTAAAATAATCTATAACAAAAATTAAAGAGAGTGTTACGTACCTGTATTATGGTGCCCACCAGTCCTCTGCTCTGTCCCCTAAATCTTGTTGAGAGCATGTAGTTGAAAAGATAAAAATGTGGAAAATAAAGTTCACAGCACATACATGAGGTAATAATCCTATGGTTGCATCATGGATATCTAATCAAATTAACAATCTATATTTAGATCTATAATATATTGATAACTTATAATTTTATAAAAGAAGACAAGTACTATATAAAGTGCATTCAATCTATGACAATATATCGACATGAATTTTGACAGATGTCATTGAGTAAGGTTACATGTTTTCTTTCCTATCATTCAGTCAAGTTACATATTTTCTTTCCTAGTAATTGTTGTGTTGCATTGTAAGAAAATTATAAGTCTTAAGGGGACTTCTTGCTCTTAGTTTAAGAGAGAGCTAACATGTTTCCTTTCTCCTAATGCTCAACTTGTACTTCAGCGAACTCATCCATAAGATCCTGAACTCTGAACCCTCTAAGCAACTCAATATCTTCGTTGCATAGCCATATATTTTCATGTGTCCACCTCTCTTTAGGTTGCAAGGTCGAAGCAACAGCCAGGTCCAGGTCCATTTCATTTCATCTCCTAGCTTGGGTTTATTTGAGCCATCCAAGCCAATTTCTGAAGCTAGTTTTCCAGAGAGCTTCCATGGTATCCAACATGTGGCTGTCGGGCGAAAGGGCTTTTGAGTCGGGGCAAGCGATGAGCAATCCGGCAATGTAGGAGAGGGGAACTAGATCCCTTGAGGTTGTGATTGTTCATGGCCCCCTTCGTGTATTCTACAGGCAGGCACAAATGTTCCTTCCCCACAATGCCTGCATTGAGAAAACATATTAACTCTTTCTCGAGATCTGTTTCCTTGTCAGTTATATGATAGGAGGTAGCTCCAAAGCCAGTTGTAGCGCCGTAGCTTTCGTTTCCCCTGACAATGTTTTTGGCCACCCACTGTGTTATCTCAAAATCAAACCCTGAAAGGCTGCAGACCAGGAAGACTTCAAGTAACTGTTTCAAACGAATCTTTTGACTAAGGCTTAGCCTCCTTAGCCTGAGAGGGCTCTCTCAAAAGGGTTATTGATTTTGACTAATAATAAGATGGCTAACTCTTGTGGAATAACATTGACAAATATGAAGGCTGGATAAACATTACATAAGTTTCCATTGGGCCTATGGAGTCAATCATACTTCAGTAAACAATGACGCTGCCTTTACATAGAAGTCAGGGCACTTAGCATTTAGATGTTCAGAACACAACTCATATAAAACCACAGTTCATAAATGCATACAGGAAATCAGAGCACAATCAGTGAATTCT
>APFE031693148.1:0-31739 GCA_000404065.3 Pinus taeda
TATGTACAGCAGGTATAGAATCAGACTTGGTCACTTGAGATTCATCACAAAATTCAGAAAAAGGATCTTGATCAAGCTCAAAGGCATGCAAATCTTTGGTATTCACAATCTTCAAAGGGAAAGAATCAACGGCAGGCCGAGGATATTTTCTCAAACACAATATACTTTGCAAAGCCTTCTTGACATTCTTGGGAAAAGAGAAGAAATAATTTATGACAAGGAACAAAATGTCTTGGATGAAATTCCAACTTGAGTACTTGATATTGCCATGTGGTCCTTTCATGTTTCTGCTGGTCGGGATCATCCTCCAGTGGAGTCTTTGGATCTGATCTCGAAACTGATTTAGGGTCGCCAAGTGAATGATTTCAGCCTTTCAAGTGTCTGATCATTGTTCACCATCAACAATCAGATCTGAACTTGATACATGTGGGGGTAAAATGTAATCGAAGTGGTTGTATTCACAAGCTCACGGAGATCGACTGAAGCAGCATTTATCTACTAACGCTGATGTAAAACAAGAGCGTGTTCGAAGGCTACCTGGCGTATCTTCAGACTCCGTCTAAGACTTATGAAACACACCACAATGAGCAAATTACAAATTTGTTTTCCCCAGTATGGTCGCCAATATGTTAGCGCTTGGAATTCACCTAGGCTGAGATAGACAAACTCTCAAGGCTACATCAAACCATTTCACCTCGTAGCTAGCCCTACGAGGTATGAGAAGGCTCTCTCGGTCAGATTCGGTAGATCTTTCAATATGATAAGCTGACCAATTAGGATCAAAGATATTAGGCTAGTAAATTGATAAGGGGGGTTGATTTAAAGATTTTTGGGTTTTTGGTGGCAATTGGAGGGAGTGAAATTCAGGGTGCGGGGATTGAGCACAGTTTTTGCAGGGGGATCTTTGGGGCAAGGTAGGAGTGAGCGCTGATGCCTTAATCTGAGATGGATGATCAGGGATGATAGAGAATGAGCTAAAGAGGGCAAACAACCATTTGAATCCTCTCTAGATAGTAGAAAACATAAATTTTGAACAAACTAAAAAGCTGAGCATGTCAAAGCATGAATTCAAACTTTACCACTTCATCTGTCCAAATAGAAGCAAAAGAGAGATGTGGAATACATAAACAGACTTACAAGAACATGTAGAGAACACACCATCAACACACCAATCCACAAGAATCCACAATGATGTCTGCAAAACCCTGGCCTTCCTTTTCTTTAAATTGCAGAGATAGATGTACAATATACAATAAAGCTTTCTCCCACAAGAGTCCAACCATGAAAATGAGAAAGAGAGAGCATAATATAGACCATCTAACTCCTTTCCCCACCTCTAGGGGTCGAGCTCAGCTTCTTAGGAGCAGTTTGAACTAATTCTAAATTAAACACTAGATAATAGGCAGTCCAACAACTTGCCTCTATTACTTAGCTAACTGATTCATGCATTAATTATTCACTTTTTACATCAAGGAAGCTTATAGAAGGGTAAAGAGAGATCAAATCTATCAAAGTGCCATGAAAATATTACGTTTATCCATCATCTACAAGTAAAAATGGTCAACCATAGTCAAAACAGTGTTTTTTGACAAAAAAGGTCAATTCTGGCAAAGCTGGCTCGAATGGTCGCGCCCCCTGTTCAAATGGTCACGCCCCTTTGCAGCAACGTTTGAGTGGGTTCCGCTTGTCCAAATGAGGTGCAAGATGGCTCATTGGAAAGCTTGGTCTGTCGAATTTCCATCCCAAGTGGAATTTCTGAATTTGGAGTTGTTCTGCCCCCTCAAAAACCATTTCTCCCAAGGTCACTTTCTGCAACTCAAAAGTGGGCAAAAAGTCATTTTTTGGATGTATTTTGAGCTTTTGGAGGCTCAAATCTCAAAATCAGGCTTCTCCCAAGTATTGGTAATTTTTCTCTTTGCATGCCTTTTCCAAAAATGCCAAGTTTTCAAAATTCCGAGCAGTCCTCCAAAATGGTCTCACCCGGGGTGAGACCATTCCATGGGAAAAACCTGTAAAATTCCCAAAAATTTCACAAATGACAAAATTTTCTCCAAATTTCTTGAAATTTGGGCTGGGAGTCCCCAATCAAGTACCATGCTCAGTCAAAGATGCTTTGGCCAAAATTTGGAGTGGATCGGGCATTTTCCTTCGTTTTTGTGTTTTGGCCAACCGTCCTTGGAGCACCTTCGTTCTCGCCGGTATTTTTGACATTTCTTTAAAACCATGACACCTGTGCAAAAAGTGGAGGTTTTTCTTCCTTGGCATGTTTTGGACAAAAATCTCTCTCTGTTTTCCAAAATTCATCTTTGACTGCTCTGAAACATCATTTGAGTGAAACTTGCCCCGATGTGTGAAACAAGAAATTTTGTCGAAATGGAGCGAAATGAAGGGGATAGGGGGCTTCTAAATTCTTGGGGAAATTTTCGGGAGTGGGGAGGGATGTTAGGAAGTAGGGGAAAGTAGAATCTCAGAGATTGAGTGAGGGGAAAGGGTCCAAAAGGGCAAAACACAGGCCCAACCTATAAAATTGCCAGGTTGTAGCTAGAAACTAGGGTTTGTGCAAAAATGAGGATTTTGGGGGATCTGAGTGTTGGAAAGCATTTGGTAAGGTAATTTCAGGATAGGGGAAGGTGTATGAACATCAGGAAACAAGTTTTGCCATTGATTTGACCGTCCAAGAGAAATTGGCTTCAAAACCTTGGGAGAGGGAAATGAACTTGCCAAGGCACAACTGAAGCATGAACAAGGTGTAAAATGACTCATTAGACATTGACATGATAATGAAAACCATATGAATGATGATAGACTCAGCTGAATGATGACATAGATTGTCATTTGGGCAACATTGAAAAGAGTGAGAGCAAACCCTAAACTTAATGCCTAGTGACCAAATTTTGCTTGAAGACTCACTGAAATGACAAAATTTGACCTTGACACTTCAAAATCACTTTGTAAGAGCACATTTGATCACTGGAGGAAGGCTGGAAAGACTGACACTAACAGGATGAATGGGAGGTTCACCACTATTACCAAGAATGAATATTAGCAATAACCCATGGCTACTAGTAAAAATGGATCCACTAAACTAGTAAAAGAAAAATCACGGGGTTTAGAAAATGGTTTGTGCAGTGTTAGACATGTGGAGGGAACCATTTGTGGAGAAATTCGACTCAAAATCAATAGAATGGTACAAATTTATACAATGTACAAGAGCTGGAAACAATGAACAATGTGGCTAAGAAAATACCTCAAATCTATGTTACATTGGACAATAGGAAAGCATACAATTGAGCATTAGTAATCAAGATGGAAGTTATTGTAGATAACCAACCTATTTCACTTTTAATTAACTTTGGTTCTAAATTCAATTATATCAGCCGAAAAGTGGTAGAGACATGTGCTCCATAGAAGAAAACCCGTGAGAAATCATGGTTTGTTTAGCTAGCCATGAGAACCAAGAGGTGGATGATAGGCATGGTGGAATCATGCCCTGCGATAATAAGTGGCATGTCTACTTCATTCACTATCAATATTTTACCATTGAGCCCGTATGACATCCTGATCAACATGGATTGGTTAGTGTCCCATAGAATCAATATCAACTGCTAAAGAAAGTTGCTATAATGACTCAACAATGATGGTAAGGAAGCATTTTTGAAGGGGATAAAGAATCCTATTACAATTAAGAGAATAACACTGCTACAAGTGAAAATATGTAGCAGGAAAGGTTGTGCATTTTATGCAATCCACATGACTAAGGAATTGGAAACAAGCAAGATGAGATTGGAAATTCACCCAGTGTTAAATTAGTTTAGTGATGTATTTCTAAATGAAATAACAGGATTACCACCCAAAAGGGATATTGACTTTACCATTTAATTGGTTCCTAGTATTGTTCTAGTAGCAAAGGCTCCATATCACATGAGTACACTTGACCTCCTATACTTAATGATACAATTGAGAAAGATGTTGGATAAAGGATACAGTTGACCTAAGGTATCACCCTAGGGAGACCCAACATTTTTTTCCAGGAAGAAGGATAGCATGTTGCAGCTGTGTTTCAGATACAAGAAAATAACTAGGTTAAGTTGACTTAGTTAACTTAGGAATTTCAAGTTGGATGTCTTTTGGAAGTTATGTATATGTTCCCCCTAATTTTTATGGGTCCAAGATAAGTTTATTTATGAGTTGTAATTAGATAACTTGGGTTACTCAATTATGGTAATTTAAGTTAGTTCTAATTGTTTGTGGAACTAATATAGGATTAGAATTCAGTTGATGCACTAGTGCATTCACAAGTGTCACTCTAGTTAACTAAATATTCCCTCATCAAAAACTCATGCATGTCAATTCTAAGAAAGACCAAGTTGAGACTAGAGTGTAGGGATAGTGTACCATCAGTTGTATGATTTACTGAGTTGTAAATATCATGCATGAAATTAGGAAAAGGAACCAAATGGATTGCAGAGTTTTTGAGGAAGTATTTCCCTCTTTAAATATGGGTTGATTCTCAAGGGAAGAATGCAAGGAATCAGGGTCCTTAAGAGCAGAGAAGAGACCTAGGTTTGGCTTGAGCTTGCTTGTGATTAGGGAGATTGATCATATTGAGTGTTGGATTGTTCTTATGAGAACAAGCATTGTATTATCATCTTGGATTTCTGATTTAATGCAATATAGTTAGTGGGGGTTTTCAGCTGAGGCTTTCCCCAGATACTTGTTGTGTTATGTTCCATTGATTTATCTTCTTCTTTTTCATATTGTTTTCATCAATATATTGGCTTTCGCTGGTTGAAAGTAGAAGTAGATTCTTGTCGTGTGATTTAGTAAATTGTGTGAGCTTGTGAATCTATAGGAAATTCTACAATATGTTCTTATGGTCAACCAACATTATGTGAATGTAACGAATGTTTCATGAACAACTAGAATCTATGTTCAACGTGATTGGATGCATTAGGTTATGTATCTAACTATTGTTACTAGTGTTCTATTTATTGACATGCTTGTGAACTTAATGGCTCGCTACTTTACTTAACACTATAGACTACTTCAAAAATGGAGATATCAATTATGTATTGTGTGTTAAGTGAATACTCTACTAGCATTGTTGATCTCTAAACTTTAAAAGTGGTGTGATTAGTCTATGATTATGTACACCTATATGTTGTTGTAAAAGTGCTTAGTTTTATAGAGTAATCATGATTGTTGATTTCCTGTGAAAGTTGGCCTTGGAGCCATTTTCTCAAATTTTACTCAAAATTTTTTGGAGCCTTTGAATCTTTTTATGATTTGTGGATATCTTTTAACTTGTCATAGATATGACAAAATTCCTTAGAAGGAGTTGTTATACAGGAAAATGACCTCCTGACCAGCTCAGAGGAGAAAGACGTGATGACTAAAGCACTGACCACGTTCACAGGCCCAGTTGTCAAGCTAATGTTGTCTAGGCACTAACAACATGCTTTATATGTTGGCATTATGATTCAGGTGTTGTCCTTGATGGAAACTCACTCAGAGGAATGATACAGGTGATGGCAACTCACTTAGAGGACAGATCATAGTGCAACAGGTAAATAAAGAGATATACGCAGGTTGACCGTGAAGAAAGAGCGTATATACACGGGTTAGCGAAGCAGAAGAGGCGTACGCGTATACACTTTGGTTAATAAGAGTAAAGGCGCGTACATGTTCGAAATCATGGTTTTGGTCCGTGGTATTTGGTCCATAGTATTTGGTCCAAAGTGACGACCCCAAGTATTGGGTTCATGGTATTGTTTCTACATGGTTTTGGAACATGGTATTGAGAGAAGCCTAACCTATATAAGGAGAATATCATTAGGCAAAGAAGGTGTGCAAGGAATGAACATTTGACGAAGTGCGAAGATCTAGTATTGCTGGTTATCGGTTTGTGCTGCTTGGATTGGGTTGATATAACAGCGAAGGCACAAGTAATTATCTTTAGATCTGTACGCGGGTTGTATGAGGTGAAAGCGCATATACACGCGGTTTTGGTATAGTAAAGTAGTGTATGCATTATGAGATTTGGCATTTCAGGTTGCTGTTGATTCTACTGGTTATTGCAGAGTTCTGGGCTCTAGTTTGCGTTTTGTGTTTTTGATGATAGGGTTTCAGTGATTCAGTATTGGGTGATTTAGAGATTTATGATGCAAGTATAAGTGGATGATTGTATTGCAGCAGTGATTATTTTTTACTTATGGATCCAGTCTGAAAATTGATGAAACGTGGTCCCTGAAGAAAAGAAGGTTGCAGCCTTTTGTAGGTCAGCAACTACGTACTAGTATATCCGCTAGTACAAGAGCTAAGGGGGTTGTAGCTCCCTTCCAGAAGTAACTGGAAAATGAGAGAGGGTTGTAGCCCTCTGCAGGTTGTAGCCTGCATGCAGGTAAAGGACTACACCAGTACATTGTAAAAGAAGTTTCTTATTAAAGAAAGAAAGAGATGAATTGCAGCAGGCGGTTTTCACCCACATTGGGTTTCCACCCACATTGGGTTTCCACCTTATATCATGGTGTTCATGTGTGCTTCTTATGTGTGATGATCGGTACTGTTTTACTATACCTGTTTACTGTTAATGTGGTTAATAATGTTCTGATGCATTTACTGAAGATAAGCTAACTGAATCATAAGATTACTGCATATACGCTTGTTGCATTTAACACAGTCGCGTATATCCTTATCCGAAGTCGCGTATATGAATCTGAGTGTGAAAATGAAAAAGTATCTGATTTGATAATACTGATTCACCCCCCCTCTCAGTATTATTTCCAACACTTTTCATTCCTTGGCATGCCCTGGAACTCCTTAGTTATCATGCTCTCACAACTACCCTTACTTTTTTTTAGACTTGGGAACCCAACTATGTCCTGCCTCGACTACAACAACTTAACCAAGTTATAGTTACTACAACTAGACTATGCCTTGTTCACCTAAGAACTTCCTATAACACATCTTAGGCTACTCATGTCCAATCTCAACTCATCCCACTTAACAAGTTACCAAGTCAAGGCTCATGTCCAACCATGGACATAAAAAAAATAAGCAACACAATTTACATCTTGACATGTCATAGCACCTGGCATGTCTAACAATCCCTTAGCCCTATGTGGTGTGTGTTAGCATCCCCTGCATTTCTTGGCATGCTTTGCACTCCCTATCACACCCTAGCACTCTAGCATGCCTTGGCACTGCCTAACATATAACCTTGTCACTGCCTCTTAAGAAAACTTGGAACTCGTTGACACTCCCTATCACACACTCTTATCTCTTCATTTCCATGCATTTTGAACTAGTTCTCCCTTGTATTTCTGTGGCACTCCCTAACATTCATTGGCACGCATTGGCACACCCTAGCACCTGGCACATTTTGGCATGTTTCCCTCACACTCTAGCATTCCTTGGAACTACCTAATATATCTTGTGACTCCCTCCTTACCACACCTAGAACTCACTAACACTCCCTTTCACACACTCTTATGCACTCATTTCCATGTATTTGAAACTAGTGATCCCTTTTGTTTCCTTCGCACTACATAACACTCCCTGGCATGCATTGGCACACCCTAGAACCTAACACATATTGGCATGTTGCATTGGCCTCTAACATTCTTTATCACTAGCCACCTTACCTTTTTACTCCCTCAGCACACCTGTATATCACTGACACTTCCTGTCACAAACTCTTATTTGTTCATTTGTATGCATTAATTTGACCTAGTGCTCCCTTGTGTTTCCCCGTTACTCCCTAACACTTCCTAGTACATGTTGACACACCCTAGAACCTGGCACATCTTGGCTACATTTCGCCCTATAAATATAACATGACTTAGCTAAGACTAGCATACCATGTCACTCTCTCCTTAGCACACTTGGAACTCGCTAACACTCCCTATCACACACTCTTATTCATTCACTTCCATGCATTTTGACCTAGTGCTCCCTTATGTTTCCCTGGCACTCCCTATCACTCCTTAGCATGCATTGTCACACCTTAGCGCTTGGCACATCTTAGTATGCCTCCCTAGCACTCTATCATGCCTTGACATTGCACAACATACATTGTCACTCTGTACTTGGCAGACCTAGAACTCGCTGACACTTCATTTCCATGCATTTGAAACTAGTGTTCCCTTGTGTTTCCTTAACACTTGGCCCTAACACCCCCTACCATGCATTCGTGCCACACCTTGGCACCTAGCACATCTTGGCATGCCTTAGCAATTTCCTTGTCTTGGCATGCCTAACATGCCTTGTAATTGTCTAGCATGTATTAGTACTTCTTGGCACTCCCTAGCATAGCTTTCTACTCCCTAATTATCATGCCCTCATATATAGCTTTACTATTTTGCGACTTGGGAACCCAACCAAGTCATTGGAAAAATAGTGTTGGGCCCAACCCAAAGTCTCCCTTTGTCTGGAAATTCTTTGACCAACCCCTTATAATTGTAACCATAGGCTTGCCTCCTACAATTCCTATTCTGACCTTCTTCTAACACACTTTGTCCTTGAGACACCTGGAATTCATTGACACTCCTTGACACACACACTTATTTGTTCATTTCCATGTATTTTGACCTAGTTCTCCCTTGTGATGCCCTAACACTCCCTAAACACTCCTTAACATGCATTGGCAATGCTCAACATGTGTTAGCATGCCTTTTCATTCCTTGGCATGCCCTGACACTCCTTAGCTATAATTCCCTCACAACTACCCTTACTTTTTTTGGGACTTGCGAACCCAACCAAGTCTTGCCTCGACTACAACAAATTGACCAAGTTACAGTTACTACAACTATACTATGCCTTGTTCACCTAAGAACTGACTATAACTCATCTTAGGCTACTCATGTATAATTTCAACTTATCCAACTTAACAAGTTACAAGTTACCATGTCAAGGCTCATGTCCAACTGTGGCCATAAAACAACTGAGAAACATAGTTTACATCTTGACATGCCATAGCACGTGGCTCATCTAACAATCCCTTGGCACTATGTGGAACGTGTTAGCATCCCCTACATTCCTTGGCTTGATTTGGTACTCCCTAGCACTACCTGACATGCCCTAGAAATCTAGCATGCCTTGGAACTGCCTAGCATATAACCTTGTCACTCCCTCCTTAACACACATGAAAATCACTGACACTCCATATCACACACTATTATTCATTCATTTCCATGCATTTTGAGCTAGTTCCCCCTTGTGTTTCCATGGCACTCCCTCCTTAACACACATGAAAATCACTGACACTCCATATCACACACTATTATTCATTCATTTCCATGCATTTTGAGCTAGTTCCCCCTTGTGTTTCCATGGCACTCCCTAACACTCGATAACACCTGACACAAATGCCAATTTCCTTATTCTTGGCTATGGTGTTCTTCTTTTATACATGTGACCCTTGAATATGACATAAAATCCTCCAAAATTTTCTTAAAGGATGGGAGCTCCTCTTCATGCATGGAGCTAGTGGAATATGAAAAGTTACCCAAAATTCATCCAAATATGTAATTTGTGCCTTGGGAAATGTGAAAGGTACCCTCTGTAGAAATCCATGCATAAATATTTGTGATCAAGTGCCCTAAATGTGATATGTTTGCCACTTGTCAATTGTGCCTCTTGTTGATGATGAAACCAACACCCTGGTTGTGCAAGGCTCACAAAGTGTCACTTTCTGTCAATGCAAGGTTGTTGCCATTGTCACCTCAGCAACGAATCCTCTTCAGTTTGGATTAATTATTGAATCCTAAGGGTGTTCCAAAGCACAAATTTATGGGGTATTTTATGTGACTAGATCACTAGGATTGAAAACCATCTTTACATTGGATGGTTTAACATCTTGATGATCCCTGTCCTATTGATGACAACTTTGTATTCATTATTGCTTTCATCGAAACACCTATAATAGATATTTATGGTGTTCATTAGCCTATTTCTAGTTGTGATAAGGGGATTAGGGGCTTCCTTATCACAACCCATAACCCCTAATGTGTTTAATCCCTTAGCCAAGGGGGCCCAAGGGTGTAGTTGTAGGGGCATTGGGACCAAATTTGGGGGTTCATAACATTAGGAAAAGCAGAATGGCATGACCAAAAAGGTTGTGGGGGTATGTTATCGTGTATTGAACAGGCCAAGGGGGCACAAGGGTAGCATGGATGGTAGAAATTGGAGGTTAAATCATGGTTTACTAATATCTATAATCGTAGCATTAGAGAATGAGAAGGCGACTTAGGACTTAATTTCATAGGGTCTAGGGGACCTAGAGGGAAGGTAGAAAGAGAAATTGATAGGGGAACCCCCAATAGTGGCGATAAGGGGATTAAGAGTCCAATTATCACAAACCACAAGACCTTAACCCATAACCACTAAATTCCATATTCCCTTAACCCCCAATCGATAATCCCTTAACCCCTACACTCACAACTCATAACCCATAAACCTCTTGACTCATTAAATCTTAAGACACTAACCCCTAACCTATAATTCATGAACCAACTCCTAATACATAACTCCTTATCCTCTTAACCTGTGACCCTTAACCCTAACCCTTCACCACCTAAACACCTTAACTACTAACCCCTTAACCACTAGCACCTAAATCCCCTAATTCTTAAGTCCTTTAAACTCAATTATGTCAATGTAGAATAATATATATAAGAGAAAATAAAATGATGCTATCCACATCAATGCTTCAAATAACCTTAAATTAGCCATGAGTGGTGAGCCAGGGGGTGAATGTGGGGAACTATTAAAGTTACATCATGTTTAAATTAGTTTTACATTGTGAGGTTATTCTCTAATAGGGTTGAAGCATCATCACAAGGCAGCATGACACATTTTTGTGGGGGAGAGATTAAATTTGTAAGACAATTTGAGTGATTTACACCTCCAATGTAAATGACATCATTGTATGTTTGTGTCAGGTTTTTAGGGAGGTTATTTATAGACATTACATTCAATGTACTTAGACTTCATCTTTCTATGGGCTCGACTCTAACATGGATTTGTACCAAGAAGACTTCATGGAAATGAAAGGGGGCCTTTTTGTTTAACCACATATGCACAAGAGCACCAGATGCTACCCTTCAGATTCCCCTTGGTGCATTCAAAGTGGGTTTACATTCGCATCGAGTTGAAACTAACCATAATGACCTTCCCATTCTTAATATGCTAGCTTGTACATATAAAAGAGATACTATAATTAAAGGATCACCTAATCTGTAGATGAGGGCAGTGTTGTGGCCCCTGGATCAACAAAAGAATTGAATGTGGTTGGTAAAATTGATGGTAGTCCAAGTACAATTGGATGGTTGTTAGGTGACTATAAAAGAGGATCCCTAAGTCCAATACTTGTGAAGGACAACAAGACTGGTAGAAGGGTAGGTGTATTGGGCGTAAGGACATGCAAACTTTGAAGGACTAAAGTAGCTGTCAAGTGGGCTAGCCAACTAGCCCTAGTTCACACTATTGTAGAGTATTGATTTAGTGAGAACAAGGGAAGCCACCATAGTCCTAGACTTGTCACCTAGGAGAAGCAGTATGGAAGAAGTTAGAATACCAAAGAGTTGTTCACAAGCAGAGTTCTGAGCAAATGATTGAATACCCTAAGTCTTGCAGACCTTGAAGGAAAAAGGAGGTAGTTAAAGGGAAACTTGTGTTGAGATGAGTTCAATAACCTAAAGGAGTTATGTTTATTGATAGAGGTAGATTGAGGAGTTACGGAATGGGAGGCAATACGACTTGCTAGATGTGTTTGGGACACGTGGAATGAAAGATTTGTGTGTGGCTAGCACCAACAAGCAGGTCAAGTGTTGTCTTGTTCAAGGTAGATTGGTTGTCAAAGGAGTAACACCAAGCCCTAATTGTATTCCTTGTATCAATGTGATTGTAAAGGGAAATGATTCCTCATACGGGATCTCTAGCCTTTTCTATTAAAGTTTGTAATATAACAAAGAAGGGTTTGAAAAAGTTAATAATTTTCATGTGTGCTAGTTGATTAGCTATTGTGCGCAGATTTATTTGTGCAAATAATATTTGTTGTGGCACTTGAGAGTGTTTACATCAAATATTCTAAGACCAAACCCATATTCTCACGTGTCATGAAAATTCAACATATGCCTTGTTTGACTAAGAACTACTCGTAACTCATCTTACGTTACTCATGTCCAATCTCAACTCATCCCACTTAAAAAGTTACCAAGTCAATGCACTCCCTAACACTTCCTAGCACGCATTGGTACACCCTTGCACCTGGCACATCTTGGACGCATGCTACTCTAGCACTCTACCATGCCTTAGTAGTGCTTAGCATATCATTTCACTCCATCCTTAGCACACCTAGAACTCATTGACACTCCCTCACACACACTCTTATTCATTCATTTCCCATGCATTTTGACCTATTTATCCCTTGTGTTTCCCTAGCACTCACTAACACTCCTTAACATGCATTGGCACACCTTGTCACTTGGCACATCTTGACATGCTTCCCTAGCACTCTAGCATGCCTTGGTACTGCCTAGCATACCTTGCCACTTCCTAGCATACCTTGTCACTCCCTCCTTAGCACACTTGGAACTCATTGACACTCCCTATCACACACTCATATTCATTCATTTCCATGCATTTGAAACTAGTGCTCCATTGTGTTTCCCTGACGCTAAGCCCTACCACTCCCTAACATGTGTTGGCTCCACACCCTGGAACGTAGCACATCTTGGCATGCCTAGAATTCCTTGGAACTGCCTAGCATGTGTTAGTACTTCCTAGCATTCCATGGCACACCTTGGCACTCCATTGTTGTGATGCCCTCATATATAGCCTTACTTTTGTTGTGGATTGGGAACCTAACCATGTCATTGGAAAAACAATGTTGTGCCCAATCCAAAGTCTCCCTTTAATTGAAATTTCTTTGTCCAACCCCTTATCGCAACCATAGTATTTCCTCCTGCAAGTCCTATTCTAAACTTCTCCTAACATACTATGTCCTTAGGACACCTAGAATTCACTGACACTCATTGCCACACACTCTTATTCATTAATTTCCACGCATTTTGACCTAGTTATCCCTTGTTACGCCCTCACACTCCCTAACACTCCTCAACATGCATTGGAACTGTCTAGAATGCGTCAACATGCCTTTTCATTTCTTTGCACGCCCTAACATTCATTATCTATCATGCCCTCAAAACTATCCTTACTTTTTTGTGACTTTCGAACCCAACCAAGTCTTGCCTCAACTACAACAACTTGAACAAGTTACGGTTACTACAACTAGACTATGTCTTGTTCACTTAAGAAGTTACTATAACTCATCTCAGGATACTCATGTCCAATCTCAACTCATCCCACTTAATAAGTTACCAAGTCAAGGCTCACATCCTACTGTGGCCATAAAACAACTAAGAAACATAGTTTACATCTTGACATACCATAACAATTGGCATGTCTAACAATCCCTTGGCACTATGTGGCACGTGTTAGCATCCCCTGCATTCCTTGGCATGCTTTATCACTCCATAGCACACCCTACCGCTCCCTGACATGTCGTGGAACTCTAGCATGCCTTGCCACTATCGAACATATAACCTTGTCACTCCCTCCTTATCACACTTGAAACTCACTGATAGTCCCTATCACACACTCTTATCCATTCATTTCCATGCATTTTGAACTAGTTCTCCCTTGCATTTCCGTGATACTCCCTAACACTCCCTAGCATGCATTGGCACACCCTGGTACTTGGCACATCTTGGCATGTTTCCCTAGTACTTGGCACATCTTAGCATGTTTCCCTGGTAATCTGGCATTCCTTGTCACTACCTAGCATACCTTGTCACTCCCTCCTTATCACACCTAGAACTCACTGATACTCCTTGTCACATACTCTTATTCATTCATTTCCATGCATTTTAAACTAGTGATCCCTTGTTTTTGGCTGACAGTCGATAACACTCCTTGGCACACATTAACACACCCTAACATTGACACATATTGGCATGTTTCCCTGGCCTCTATCACTACCCAGCATACGTTGTCACTTCCTCCTTAGCACATCTGGAACTCACTAACATTTCCTATCACAGACTCTTAATCGTTCATTTCCATGCATTATTTTGACCTAGTTCTCCCTTGTGTTTCCTTGGAATTCCCTAAATTGATGCCTATTGAGGTAATTTTATTCCTAAGTTAGTACTTTGAATACTTTCTCCTTAGAGAGATCTGTAATCTCTCCTCTTCATGGATGACTTCTTTGTGTTTTTACATCCATAATAGCATTCCAGACTTAATTGTCAATTTCTTTTGTAATTTCAAATTTTCTTAATAAATATAAAAGCCCGAAATCTCCTTTTCTCTTCGCACAAATCTCGAAACCAAATGATAAAATATAGAATATACATATCTAGATGTCTACTTCAACACTCTTTAATCTAGAGTCTTAGAGACCTAGATACCTTTTTCTCTTGTGTTAGATATGGAGATATAGATGATTCTATTAGTTACCATATTGTGAAATTTGACAAGGGTCACATATGTTTGAACCCATATTTATTTGTTAGCCAAATAACTCATTGGACTCGGATAACATTTGGGCACGAGTCTTAAAATATGCTCCTTGTTGTAATTTGTAGCTGCTAGAGTATGTACACCTTCATAGATTTTAATTTTTATAATTTAACTATGGTGATTTAATAACACGTTGGAGTAATATGGGCGAGGACCAAGATCAAATCTTCCACTTGCCACTATATCACCAAGAGTATATCCAACAATGTGTAATCCATATGCCAATATCCTATTACTTAGCAACAATTGAGACGTCGTGTGGGTGGAGGCACCTACTCTTTGAGCATTATCACAATAGACCAAACATGTCCCTTGGAATTGAACCCAGGTGGATGAGAGAGAAAATTGTTCTCTCAACCACTCTAGCCTCCACCTTGAGACTGCAACT
Organism: Pinus taeda; assembly: GCA_000404065.3. Lineage (NCBI taxonomy): Eukaryota > Viridiplantae > Streptophyta > Pinopsida > Pinales > Pinaceae > Pinus > Pinus taeda. The sequence continues at coordinate 14,972 of APFE031693148.1, forward strand.
TCATAGATATTTGCAATCAAATCACTATGCACAAGGGAGTCCCTTGTAACACGAATAAGGGGGTCTCATACACTGATTTGGTTTTTGGTTTGGACATGACCTTAAAGTTAGAATATTATTATTATTATTATTTAATTTGGGGTGGTTATGGAGGTTTCTATTGGAAGACTTGGGGCACATGAGGAGGGCCACACATGTGACTTAACATGCTCTTGTACTTAGTATTCTTCCTATTTTTGGGATGTATTCTTGTAGGGTGAACTTGCAAAGGGTCTCTTCTTGCTATTTTTATATATTCTAGGAGGGCACACTCGTGGAGACATTTCTTACTATTCTTGGACACACACACAATCGCATGGAATTTTGGCATGGTAAAAACCCTAATTCACGCTCATCTCCTTGGTTTTGCTTTGGGGAGATGAACCACTTTATATTTTAGTATTTTGAGCATTTATCTTCTCATGGAGTGCGCTATTTACTTGGCATATTGCACATTTATCTATGTAGTTGGCCCATCGGGACATGGAAAATGGTGGATGTATATCCTACACTAGAAGGCATTTTCCAACCAATATAGGGGCCCAACAGGTTCAAAACATGGTTTACATGTCTAGCGAGGCTTGTGGGAATTTACGCTAGGCTTAGGAGTATAATGTAAATTCCATTGACTTGTTCCCATGTCTCCTCGGTGACAAGTGACAAGTTGATGGGGTTGAGATTTTGGGGGTTAACCGAAAGCCCAATTCCCTTAAAATAAACCTTGAGGCCTATGAGTTATGGCCCATTAAGCCTTATTGGAAGCGTTTCTTTATTTTCTTTAGGCCTTAGTCTTTAAACCATGGACTTACAACACTATCAGAGCCTTTTACCACTATCGGGTCTTTCCACCATCGGAGGCATATATATGGGGTTTAGGCCTTAAGCCCTTAAACCACTCAATAGTCAGGCCTTTTCACTATCAGGAATCATAATAAATATTACATAATACATGGGAAATCCATAAAACTCTACTTCAGATCCATAACCAAATATCAAAATATATATAGGCGCGTTTATATAATCAGCAGGTCCGCATGGTTATTGCTCTACAACAATACTCCAATGCTGACATCCTTCTGATGGCCCGATCGTCGACTACTACCAACTCCGATTACTGATATGCCTCATTGGCATATCACCATCGGTCGTCGGCATATACATTGTCCGATCCCTCTACTCTTTTGATATGCGACTACCGACCAAATGTAAGCCATCGATATGGACTTTAGATCTGATGGTTGTGATTTAATTCACTTTTCGCCATCACTCTATTACAAAGGCCTTTAGATATAGTTATGATGGGTTCCATCGATGCGATATGGATTAGGACTGTTGATCTTAAGAGATCCAACGGTTCCTGAGTATTATCACCACTACCTCTTGTAACTATTCTTCCGTCATTTGAAGGGTTTTTGCCAGATCTGTCAAGCATGCATAAAATTCATTAATATTTCTGGATCTCCATCAACCCTACAGTGGCTGATGGTCGATCAACATGCAATCAAACGACTTTAAATCATTCAACACATAACATGCACCACAACACGAAAAAAGGTAACTATACAAATGTGTGGAATTCACAAAACACATCTATTTATTATAAGCATAAGATTACAAAACTAAAACATCATAGCCTTAGAACGAGTTCTCCTCTAGCTACATCGTAAACACTCTCAGCTTACACAGTTTCCTATTCTATGCTCTCTATCCCCCTTGAACACACAGGTTCAATCACATATACATAATAGAAGTGTTGGATCAGATCACTATGAAGGATCTGATCAACCCTCTAACAAAAAGCCCTTAAAGCTCTCATTACACGTATGCATACAACACATGGTAGATAACAATAGTAACAAGTCTTCGAGAGACTTATCCAGTTCATCCTTTAAATCTATTTTATCTGCTTTAAAATAAAATTTTCTCTGTTTTTCTCCCCTGGTCCACGTCTGCTTGATTTGGATTCCTCCCTTTGTCTAGGGATGCTGGATGCTCCTGCATCAGACTCCCGAGGCACAAAAATTTATGACCTCCTGGTCATATGCTTCTCCTTGCTCTTAGCAATTCTACCCACTGCATTCTTCAGTGGAACTTCCTTTATGGTCTTTTGTGAGCTGCAATCGAACCTCTGTAGTAACAATCTTCCTCTGCTACACGATACCTCACCAAGCGGTCTCCTGAGCTTAGTCTTTTGGCATCCTTCAGGTTCTCTTCTCTGGAACCATATGAGCACTCCATGCTCTAGGTTTGCTGTAATCTTCTCACCTTCAGCTGTCATTCTCCGTACCTCTCCAGTTTTAACCAACTGTACCTCCTGCTCCTTCTTATTTCTCTCTAGAATCCTTTCTCTTCTCTTGCATGCAGAATCTTCTTTTGCTTTGATACCAAATGATGGGGTTGAGATTTTGGGGGTTAACCAAAATCCAAATTCCCTTAAAATAGACCTTGAGGCCTGTGGGTTATGGCCCATTAAGCTTTATCAGAAGCGTTTCTTTATTTGTTTTAGGCCTTAGCCTTTAAACCATGGACTTACAACACTATCGAAGCCTTTTACCCACTATCGGGTCTTTCCACCATCAGAGGCATACATATCGGGTTTAGGCCTTAATCCCTTAATCTATTCAATAGTCGAGCCTTTTCACTATTGGGACCCTCACAACAAATATTACATAATACATGGGAAATCCATAAAACTCCACTCCAGATCCATAACCGGATATCAAAATATATATTGTCGTGCTTATATAATTGGCAAGTCCGCATGGTTATCACTCTATGGCAATACTCTGATGCTGAAATCCTTCTGACGGCCCGATCGCCGACTGTTGCCAACTCTGATTGCCGATATGCCTCATCGGCGATATTGCCATCGGCCATCGGTGTATACATTATTCCGATCCCTCTACTCTTCTGATTTGCGACCGCCGATCAAATCTAAGCCGTTGATCTAGACTCCAGATCTGACGATTGTGATTTAATTCACTTTTCACCATTGCTCTATTACAAAGGCCTTCCGATATAGTTATTCCATCGATGCGATATGGATCAGGACTGTTGATCTTAAGAGATCCAATGGTTCCTGAGTATTCTCATCGCTTCCTCTTTTAGCTAGTCTTCCGTCATTTGAAGGGTTTTTGCGTTAAATGCAGGTTTCTACCAGATCTATCAAGCATGCATAAAATCCGTTGATATTTCTGGATCACCATCGACCCTACAGTGGTCGATGGTCGATCAACTTGCAGTCAAACGACTTTAAATCATTCGACACATAACACGCACCACAACATGAACAAAGGTAACTATACAAACGTGCAGAATTCACAGAACACATCTACTTATTATAAGCATAAGATTACAAAACTAAGGCATCAAAGCCTTAGAACGGGTTCTCCTCTGGCTGCATTGTAAACACTCTCAGCTTACACAGTTTCCTATTCTATGCTCTCTGTCCCCCTTGAACACATAGGTTCAATCACATATATATAATAGAAATGTTGGATTGGATCACTATGAAGGATCCGATCAACCCTCTAACAAAAAGACCTTAAAGCTCTAATTACACGCATGCATACAACACATGGCGGATAACAATACTAACAAGTCTTCGAGAGACTTATCTAATTCATCCTTTAAATCTGTTTATTTGCTTCAAAACATATTTTTCTCTGTTTTTCTCCCCTGGTCCACGTTTGCTGGCTTTGGATTCCTCCCTTTGTCTAGGGGTGCTGGATGCTCCTGCATCATAATTTTATCAACTTTCGTGATAAAAAAAAATCTATGGTGTTGATTACCTTGGAATTCAAAGATGCATAGTGGTTGGATGCATGCATAGCTTTAGAGGGTGCATTCAATGTGGAAACATGTATTTGACTTGGTTTGATGCCTATATGTGGTGGTGCATCCCCTTAAAGAGCATTATTTGGGGCATATTACTACTATTTTTGGATGGTAGCTAATTGTGAGGAAGGGCTAGTTTCCACATGTTGTAATGTGGTCCACCACAAATTTAGGAGGGATCTAATTATTCCATCACTATAATATTTTTTTGACTTGTCATGGAGTTAGTTAAAATATAACATTTTGTTGTATAAGAGAAGATATTCACTTTATAAGGTGATCTCCCTCACCATTATAAAGGTGGAGAATTTGTGGATGAAGGAGGTCTCCCCTTGGGCTACATTTTATTTGAATTTTTCAATCTCAACATAAGATTGGAGGTATCATTCTATCATATGAGAGGCTTAGTTTTTTCATGCATTTAATGTTGTTGGATAGTTGTAGGAATCTCTTGCAAAGAATATGTTGTGAAGGCTTTATAATGGGGTGTTTATCATTTGGATGGGAGTACTGTATGGGGATTCTCCTTCTCATTTCCTTTTTATTGTTATATATAATTTGAATATATTAATTCATTTTTTTGAACCATGGGAATCTGTAACTCATTATAATGACCTAGGCTAGGCTTGATATTAAACCAACTGGATGCACTATAACCTAAGAGTATATTCAACAACCCAAAATCCATGTATGCCAATAACCTGTGACTTAGCAAGGGTTGAGGTGTCTCAAGGCACAGTGGAGTGCACCTCTATTTGAGGGGCATCTACCCTTATAGATTTATCACAATGGGCCAAAGTCTCATTGGGGATTTGAAATTTGGTGGAGAGAGTGCGAAAGCTACCCTTCCTACCATATTGTCAATCCAGCTCAATGTTATCTATAATAATTCCTCGCTATCAAAGGAGTTGTATAGTTGCCATATAAAAGCAAAATAAATGTATGGTAGGAGGAGCGTTTTTTCTTTTCCTCTTTTTACCTTTTTTTTCAACTTATAATGTCGGGCCTAGCTTTTGCTCAATGTCCTCTCTGCGGGTGGAGGCCACATGAATTTTGAATTATTGTTTCAACTTTCAAACTTAATTTTCTTCTGCTAAGAACAATTATTTTCCTCTGCCCTCCTTCAATTTTGCAAACTTAATCAATGGATCTACGCTTTCCCGAGCCTCTTTATTCAAAGTTTGGATCTTACAATGCAGGTAAGGTTTCTTAGTTGGAAGGATGAGTAGAAAAGAGCCCTCACCATTCAGGAACTGACACAACATATGTGCAATTACAAGGACATGATGTATGTTGTAGATCCACGTCACAACAAGTACCTTACTGCACTGCGATGTTCAGAGGCAAGATGAGCACCAAAGAGGTGGATGAACAGATGATGAATATTCAGAAAAATAATTCCTTCTACTTTGTGGAGTGGATCCCCAACAATGTGAAATCCAGTGTATGTGATATCCCACCAAAAGGTCTGTCCATGTCATCCACGGTCATTGGGAACTCAACATCCCTTCACGAGATGTTCAAGAGAGTGAGCGAGCAGTTCACTGCCATATTTAGGAGGGAGGAGGCCCTCTTACTTTGGTACACTGGTGAAGGCATGGATGAGATGGAATTCACTAAAGCAAAGAGAAACATGAATGATTTGGTGTCTGAATACATGAAATATCAAGAAGTTAGTGCATAGGATGATGAATACTATGATGATGAAGAATCAGCTCAAGAACGCTAGTACAAAAGCTTACATAATGCCATCGACAATCAGTAGTTGTTTCAATGCCTAATAGTTGTTTGTTTGTGGAATTCATTTGCATTTTTTATTCTTTCATGGTCTGCTTTATTCTCATCGAAGGTTTTGGCATTGAATGCATAAACTTTGTATACAACTCCTACATTATGTCCTTGGTTTTGTTGATCATATTGAAATATTGAGAAGATGTAACTGCTTGTCAAAATTATATGTGAAATTCAATCATGCTTGGACACTCCTCTGTATTATATGTTATATAATTATGGTGTTGAATGGGTTTGTAATACTGGGATTTGTAAACAAGAGGTACAACAATTCTCTAAAAATTCAAACTAGGGGAGTTCGTGAGAACAATGCCCACTATAGTATTCAATATAGAGATTGTAATATTTAAGAATCTGAACTTCACTGTTTGGGACGTAGGGGCCAAGATAAAATCTGCTATTTGTGGAGACAGTATATGGTCAAGGCCTAGTTATATTTTAGAGTTTTTATCTATTATTACGGAAAGTTGGCTCATATTTTCTCTTTTAAGAAGTTTGATTCGCTAAGCCATGTCTGTATATGCTAGATTCATTTAGTAAATTCATGATATAACATTGTTGGATTCATTAGATAAATTATGACATGAGATTTTTTGTTTGGGGGATTTTATAATGTGTATATGTTGGATTTGGATTCATTTGTAAAATCTATGGCTTTTTATCGTTGGTGGGATTCTCTCGATAAATATATGTTTGTTTGTGGACATGAACTTTCATAATAATATATACTCTATAGATATCATAATATATATTATTTCAGATTCACTCAGCAATCTCATATATTATATGATTGTTGTTTGTATATAGATGTTAAATTTTATAGATACATTTTTTTTTTTTTTTTTTTTGTATCTAAGAGATATAAAGTAAAGTTGACAATCAACTTTTCTTATATTCTCAAAATGTTCAATTTTTTTTTTACAGTAATCTTGTTCGTGATTCTTTTGTTATACAGGGTAATGTTATCTCAAGCTATGTACAAATAAGCACTCAAGTATGAGAGTGGTTAGGTAAAAAGGGTGTTTGCAAGAAGTGGAGAAAACTATGAAGAATTCATAGTCCATATTTAGTGTTAGGTTGTGATTTTATCTTGTAGCTTTGTTATTTTCATGTCAATATTGTTCTTACTTATGCATTCATAATGAGATTAGGATGTTTTTGATATCTATTTTTGTTCTTTGCTGCGAGTTGGAGCTCATATGACTGTGGATTCTATTTGAGCCAATGTTGATTGCCATCTCTTCTTTTTCTTTTATAATAGAGTTTTTGTGGTGTATGCTAGAGTTTTTAAATTGATTGTTTTGCTTCAACTTTCGATGTATTTTCGTGTATGTTTTATTAGTTTGGCTGTATCTTATAACATGGACTTGAAAACAAAACCATAGTGTTGGACAAGATTTGGTAACTCCAAGGAGGTTTATTCTTGGTGTGATATGCTTGGAGTTTGTCTTGTTTGCTGGCATGATTTTGAATTATTATGAGTGGAAAGTGTCCGCACATGATTGTTTAACAAGAAGATGATATATGTTGGGATGCATTTGTTGTGTTTCAATAGATTTCAGTTTGTCTTTGCATATCCAAAATCCAATACATTTTTTGGCTACTTGATTGTATTAATTTTGGTTTTCTAAGTGGTTTGGGCCCTATGATGGGTGCATGCTTTGGCTCTAGAAAATGTGACCTTGGGGCATAAATGTAGTAAGTGTGACTTAAGAAGAGGAAAGGATTTATACTTGTTACATAGAAACTCCTTTCATGAGTTGCATTGTTGTTATTTTAGGTTTTTTTATTTCATGGATTTTATATAAATTTCAGCTCGATATGTGTACTAAATTGTATGGCACTTTTGGAGACTAATATAATATTATGTTTGTTGTGCAGTGTGAGTTTTGCTTCACAACATTGCCTTTGTTTCCAGTTTTTTATTCAATCATGGCTTTCATTCATTCACTTCAAGCAGAAGATATGACAATGATATATAATCCCAAAAAGGTAAATAATAATTGTTGTTTGATGATTTCAGGCCTCACAATATCAACTTTAAAATCTTTCCAACATGCTGATTGTGCCTTGAGTGTGTTGGAATTATCACATATAAACATGTTCATTGTTCCTTGAGTGTGTTGGAAGAACGCATCAAGATGATTGATGATAGAGTGGTTGTCTGTAATCTGGCTTCTGTTGGGCAACAATAATCATAGTTGAACCAACTCCAACAACCCATACAACCAATTATTCCCTTTCAACTCCAACAACACCTTCTTCCACCCATGGTACCTGTAAAACCCATACAACCAACTAATCCCTTTCAACCAGCTACAACAGATCCTAACTTAAGAAGGGTCTATGTGGGTGATGTTCTTGAACACATGCAACATGCTAGAATGACTAATTTTTTCTCTCCTTATGGAGACATTGAAGAAGGCCCTGATGGTTGACAAACAAACTGGTAAGTCTAAAGGATACCCCCTTATTCTTTACAAAATAATTGAAGCAACAAATTGAACCCTGGAAGAAGTTGTTAAATCAATAGATGGGCATCAACTTTTTTGTAAATCAGCATTTGAAGGGAAAAAGCAGAAAGTTGCAGCAAACCAAGGCCAAATTGTTCCTGATTTGAAGGATAAAGGTGATGTAAATCATGTTTCACAATATGGTGGACTGGGTCATGGGCCATTCAACCTGCCACTTACTGGTAATCACAATATTGTGAAGTCAACATCAGTACTAGTTACCAGTCTAAATCCATATGTGGATTAAGTGATGCAGCACTACCAAGTTTGTCTATAGACCTTGTTGCAATAAACCTCCCTTATTCATTAACTCTTCAGCACTGTTAGACTTGGGCCGCCAACTTCTTCTCCAAGGAACAACTTCTGGTCAGGCATCAATAGGTGCAGGGAATTATGGTCTTGGTCCATATGGATCCTCTGGATATGGAAGTCACTCATATAGTAGTTTTGGAGGTGCAACATCTCACTATGGGATTTATTCAAGTTCATTTGTTTCCCAAACTGCTCCATATGATGGAGCAAGTCATTTCCCCCTTACATTTCATCAAAGTAAACTCCCAAGGACATCTCCATCATCAGGAGTTCTAACTGGCATGCAGCCTTACTACACATCCTAGGTTTGTGCTCATTCTTATTCTTCTTCTCCCATTTGTTTTAGTTCATTTTCAATTGTATTTATATATATTTTAAATGTTTGTTTTAATCTTTTGTTTTCCAGTATATGTCAAACACCACCTATGAATCTGCCAACATTTTTCTTTGGATTTATTTTATTATTTTTCTTCTAACATCTTTCTTTGGCAATTGATGAGAATAAGTTTGGAGCAAGGTTTGCAAAATAACTTGTTTCTAGCATTTTGTGTCTTGTTTTTAGTTTCTTGTAACTAATTTTCAAAAGGTACCCTTTTGAATAATCAAATACCTTGGCTTCTTGCTTTATGGGATGTGATGAGAATAAACCTAAGTCATTGTGGTAATTGAGGATACAAGTTGGTATTAAGTTTGGAGTTAAAGTTAGGTTGGCCAAATCATAGAGAAAATTTGTGTTATAATTATGGTGTACGATTACTATATGTGAAGGCAATTGTGGGCAAGATGTCATGGGCATAAAGGGCACATGGTTTATAGAGTACATTTTAGCATGTGTTTCATATTCAAAAGATGTTATCTTAACTTATTTTACTATTAAATTACCAATTGTTAAGCTATGTGCAAATAAGCACTCCAGAAAATATTGAATTGTATGAGAGAAGTTAGGTAAAAAGGTGTTCGCAAGAAGTGGAGAAAACTCAGAATGAATTGGTAGTCCATCTTTAGTGTTAGGTTGTGATTTTATCTTATGGCTTTGTTATTTTCATTTCAATATTGTTCTTACTTATGCATTCATAACGAGATCGGGATGTTTTGCATATCTCTTTCTATTCTTTGCTGCCGGTTAGAGCTCATCTCACGGTGGATTCTATTTGAGCCAATGTTGATTGCCATCTTTTCTTTTTCTTTAATCATAGAGTTTTTGTGGTGTATGTTAGAGTTTTTAAATTCACTGTTTTACTTCAAATTTTGATGTATGTTTTATTAGTTTGGTTGTATCTTATAACATTGACTTGAAATCAAAACCATTGTGTTGTACAAGATTTGGTAACTCCAAGGAGATTTATTCTTCGTGTGATAGCCTTAGAGTTTGTTTTATTTGCTGGCATGATTTTGAATTATTATGAGTGGAAAGTGTCCTAAAAGAACATGATTGTTTAACAAAAAGAGGATATATGTTGGGATGCATTTGTTGTGCTTCAACATATTTCAGTTTGTCTCTGCATATCCAAAATCCAATACATTTTTTGGCTTCTTGATTGTTTTATTTCTTGTTTTCTAAGTGGTTTGGGCCCTGAGATGACTACATGCTTTGGCTCAAGAAAATGTGACACTAGGGCATAAAAGTAGTAAGTGTGACTCAAGAAAAGGAAAAGATTCATATTTGGTAAAGAAAAGCTCGTTTCATGAGTTGTATTGTTGTTATTTCATGGACTTTATATAAATTTTAGCTTGATATGTGTACTAAATTCTATGCTTTTGGGGACTAATATAATATTGTGTTTGTTGTGGAGTTTGAGTTTGGCTTCTCAACATTGCCTCTGTTTCCATTTTTTTGTTCAATCATGGCTTTCATTCGTCCAGTTCAGGTAGAAAATATGAAAATGATATCTAAGCCCAAAAAGGTAAAGAATAATTGTTGTTAGATGATTTCATGCCTCGCAATATCAACTTTAAAATCTTTCCAATATTTAGTGGTAGTCCTTATGTGTTGCTTCTCACTGCAGTCACATACTTTCCCCCCTGTAGTTCTGAAAGTTGAGGAAAAATTTCAAGGGCCGCATCATCATCATCATAATATCTTCTTAAAATACCCCAATCATCGGCTTCTCTGAAAAAATGTTTACAGCCCTCATATTCTGATAAAATCTAGTAGCTTTTGTGGGCTCTCTTCCATTAAACCCTACTCCCATTCCATAGAAGAACACATAGAAGGTTATTTTTGGAAAGGAAGGGGGTTATCCCACTGTTTTATCTTTGTTTTTCCTTTCCTTATAAACTTGATTTTAGTATCTTGTAGTTTTCTTTATGGAAATTCTTATAGGAAGGGCTTTAAATTTTGAGCAATCAACATATGCATTCTAGCAACAATTGTAGTAGAAGAATCCCAAAAAAAGTCAAGGAAGAGGGAAAACAAAACGAAATGACTTTCCATTGTTGTGATTTTATTCTATTGAACTTGTTGTAATTCCTATCTGGATTTTCTTATAGATCATTTCAATCTTATAGTCGTTCATGTAACTAATTCCGTAGAAATAATTATTCTTCTTGTAGAAAATTGACAAGAAGTAAAATGGCATGCAGGCATGCTTGAGAAAAAAGGGTGGTGAAAATGAAATGGATCAACACCGAGAATATAATCATAACCTTTAGTAATGTATTGTCTTTAGATATCCTTTCAAAATACTTAATGAACTCTTTGGTTAAACTCTATTTTTTCTTGTTTATCCTTGGTTGGTGTTGTGACACTATGTCATCTTTTTGATGAATATCATTAATTGTCTCACATGACTATGGTATCTCTACCAATTCTGAGAACATTTATATAATTTCTTCATGTCGCTTCTTACGCGTAAGACATGAGCCCCATAGTGAATAATGGTGTGATTTATACTATGTACAATGTTGCATTTTATATGTTGAAGTTGCTACATGGCTACCTATAGGGATTCCTATGGAGGTATAGGGTACCATGCGGAAGTTGAGATACTCCAAATTTTCATTTTTTGTTCAGTATAAATCATGCCTCTAGGATATTTTGTTTAAAATTGGAACGCTTGGATATGAAAATTTCAATTACTTCTAGCTTTTCCTCAATCTTATAGCAGCCCTATAGAACTAAACAGAATTTGCAAAATTATCTTGTTGGTGAACAATTAGATGGAATTTTTTCTCTAGTGGATAGGGTTTAATGAAAAGTTATTAAAAATGAACAAGGATAAATATGGAATGGAAATAAAATAGAATGAGATGGAAGTGAAAATGAAAACTAGTAATGATGAGATAGATATGGTAATGTATGGAATGGAATAGTTTTGCTACAAAGTGAAAATAAGTGCTTTGATGTCCTTGCAATGAATTTTTGTTTTGTTTTGTTTTTTTTACTTTATACTAATGTGATTTATGCTTCTCTATTTCAAGTTTGTCCTATGGTAGGCTCTTCAATTACTTATAATTTCTTAACACATAAATTAGAAACTATGCATGTCATTTGGAACTTGTGAACTATTATGCATTGTTTATGTTAATATAATATGTTAAGTGCTAAAGAAATTGTAGTATTAATTTATTTATTTATTATGGAGTGTAGGTGTTATTGTTTGTTGTGTATCCTGGTGTGCACTACAGATATTAGCTATACTTTTGTACTTACAATTTTAAGATATGTTTATTGGTTACATTTCAGGATCATTGTTGTTGATTGTTGTATTTTGACATATTGAATTAAGTAATAATGAGAAGCACTCCCAATTAGTTTTCTAGACTCCATAGCTAGTAGGATTCAAGCATGTAGGTCATTAGTCAAAATTCGATCATGAATATTCATTTCTCTTACTTTTTGGCATGCAAATTAGTTACAACATATTTACATGATTCACAAGGTGAGAAATCAATATTTGATGTAATTGCATATTTTAGGTTTGATAATTATAGGTCATTTATAGGTTATAAATATCTTCAAAATTTAACTTCTAATTGAGTATTCAACTAAACATATTTAGTATCTTATATGTACTTATTTTTCCTTCCACCCACTTTTCATAACTTCCATAACCAATAGGTAGGGACCTACAACTTCGATGGTATTTTATTTGTTTAGTAAGAGATTTTCTAGGTCTTTACAAAGTTTTATAATTTGTTGAAAGTTGTAGAATTTACAATCTATAAAGTTTCAAGGTCTAATTTTTTAAAGGGTGCTAGCTCAATGGAAGAGCACTTGCTTTGCAAGCAGAAGGTTGGTGGTGCAATTCCATCGTGCCCTGATATTGATATGAAATAGTGACGATTAATTTTTGGTGATGAAGTCTCTTTTGACCATCACCGATAAGCTTATGGTGACATTTTTTTATCCTCACCAAAATATGAAATGGTGACGGTCAAAGAACGCTGCCATATATATATATATGTATCAATAGTAACAGCCATGAAAGGTTCATCACCATAAATTGTTGTTGTTCATATGAAATGGTGACGGTCAATGAACGTCACCATATATATGAATTAATAGTGACGACCATGAAAAGTCCATCACAATAAATCAATGTTGTTCATATGAAATGGTGACGGTCACTATCCGTCATTATAATCATTATTCATGATGGACCTTGAATGTCACCACAATAGCTACACATTTAGTGACGCCACCTTTGGTGGCCTTCATTTTTTTGGTGACGGAGGCTAAGATCCGTCACCATTGTTCATATGAAATGGTGACGGTCACTATCCATCATTATAAATCATTATTGGTGATGGACCTTGAATGTCACTACAACACCTATACTTTTGGCGACGCCACCTTTGGTGATGTTCAGTTTTTGGCGATGAAGACTCTTTTGACCGTCACCAATGAGCTTATGGTGACATTTTTTGACCCTCACTAATGAACTTTTTTCTTGTAGTGTTGACACCACCCTATTTCAAGAGCCGAAGAGGGACAGGGCTATAATGCATCCATTCTCTTGCGGTATCAATGAGGTTGTTCTCAGATGCAATCCCCACAAAAAGGTGGGGAGAAGTCACCTAAATAGTAACGTTTGGATAAGTGAGATCCTCTAGGATTACTTCTTTGTTTTGAGATGCTGCCAATATGCGCTTCGATATTAGAGCAACCAATGTTTGCAGTCAAGAGACATAATTTTCAACCAAGTGAATACATTAGGAATTCCTCTCTTAACATTTCATATAGATCTATATTTAATATATTCCTTAAATTTCCATCATACGTAATTTACATAAAATTGTTATGGTAAATCCGTTTTTAGGCACTATGTGTACCAGGGTGTGAACCTAGGTCAATAGCATGTCAATACCTCACTTTAACACTAGATCATGACATGGTAGAATATAATGCATCAATTGCTAAATTCCTTAAAATAATTTTTTTATGCAATAATTGTTATGTTGTCATATTCAAAACAAGACAACATTATCAATGCAATTTGATAGGTAGGCTTCTCCCATATTTCTTAATAGGAAATACTGGTAAAAAATATGCATTTCAGATTGTACAATTGTCAATTCATTTGAATAAATTGCTAGATATCATTTTATTGAAACCAATTATCTTTGTACACAACAATCACCATTACGAGTACCACTTTGCCATCAACATGGTTGACGCCTCTTATGATTTAACAACAAGTTGTTGCATGGTTTCTTATTGTCTCTCTTCATCACCTAGAACCTTTTATATGACACACCTTGGCTGATGCATATATTATTTTACTACTAACATAAGATCCTTATATCACCCTAAACTATATTAATGCAAAACCTTTAGGTTTGCCAAAATTTTGTTAATTAATTCGGCCTAGTCATAGTCCTAATCTAGTTTATTCTTCTTGTTAGTCATTAGGTTGCTTCGAATTGCTCTATTTCTACTTCAAGTGCATCTAGCACCAACATATCTAATCTTTTTTTCATTTCATAAAGCATGTATACTTTGTTTATATATAGTAGAAACACACAATTCATTTTTATCTTATCACTTCCTGTAAGAAGTACATTTGTAATATCCACAATCATTCTACTGGAATCATCTTCTTTTTGCTTCAAATTTGAAAGGTTCCTATTTGTGAGATATTGAAAAAACCCCATATTTATCTGGATGAATATGGAAATCAAGGTTGTTATGTTTTAGGTTCCATACATGAGTTGCAAAAATTTACACATTGAAATTTTAGTGAACTTGGGAATGGGATATTGAGCTTGTATTTAATATTGTCTTACTGGTATTAATCAAGAAGCACTAGGAGCTACGTTTACATTACTATTATGTATTTACACCATATGTACTTATGGGTTCCAGTCCCATTGACCTACTTATGAAGGTCATAAAATTATTAATGTATAATGTCTTCTTCAACATGTATATAGTGAATTGTTGTTGGAGCCTTCGTTAATTTTGAAGAGTATTATGGCGACAGTTGTAGGAGCCCAAGATGTGGTACTAATGTTAGTATTGACCTTCTCTTCACCTTACACATCTGTGTACGTTGCAAGGAGAAGATAAAGTTAGTGCGATTTGTCTACGTGTAATGAAGGATAAACATTATCCAAAGTAAGGATAGCCATGACCAGACCATTATCCACCAAATGATTTTGCAGAGTAGAATATTTTGCATCAAAGGTTAAGCTCATAAATTGTACAGTTATGCAGTTCATACATCTCCGGATCTGTGGATAACACAAGTGGAAAAGAGTTATTGAAAATGAAACAACAGTGGACAAGGAGATTTATGATTGAAAATAAACGATCAAATTGGTGGAATGATATCACTATCAATAAACATGAATCCCTAATAAGCATGAAGACACTTAATCTGTAATATCACGTTGTTAAGTATAAAGAAGACCACAAAAATATAGCTATTATTAATATCGTTAAAATAAACTTTTTAAAATACTAATATTTTATTAATATTGTAAAGGTAAAAATATTACTTTTTTTACATTATTAATAATATTAATATTGAAAAAAAAATGAATTAAGAATATTACGACGTAGGTACTAAGTAGAAATTATGCATATTGCACTTGTTTTAATGTGTATAGAAAACATAATATAGTATTTTTATAATATCTGAAGGGGTATATTATGAAAAATTTTGATGTATATTTTATATCTTGAAAATATGTATAGATATTTTATATGTAAGTTAATGATATAAATGGATAAAAACTATAAGATTATTTTTCAAGAAAAATATTATTTTTTATTAAAGAATTCTGAAAATTACATTTTGGATGTGCACAATTGTGCATTAAAAAATGGGTTGTTTTGCAGTACAACCATCCATGAAAAGGAGCAAAATGTCAAACCTTTTAAAATCCCTCCCCATGTCCAATCAAGTCCATCAGTACATATCCTAAGCCTAAATGCATAGCATAAATTACCATAAGCTACCAATCATCCAAGAATTATATCTCCGAAAAAAAACATAAACAAATTTGAATATGTAATCTTCATTCATGTATGATCTCTAGTTGCATGACTTATATGAAAGTCCTATGATAGCACTCATATAAGTATCATATAACTGCTCCATGATCTTCCAAGGTCCTAGATTATGCTCAACGCCACTTTAGAGCGAGTGTCTATAGTAGTATTCCTTTCCTTCTAGATTTGACAACAAGAAATACGATCAAAACCATGTTTCCGCTGTAAGATATCTTCAGTAATAGGTATCATTGTGTGCCTTTCTGTCACATACCTCCTTGAGCCAACCTAACAATCACCTACTATGCTCCCATTACTAAATTTAAGTTCGATTGAATTTAGTTTCAGTAGTTGTCACATGCAATTATACCCATAATCTTAAGGATTCGACAACATAAAGAGTAAGGAGCTAGCATACATAATATCTCATGAAATTGAGTCAAACCAGAGTAGCGTAAAGAATGTCATTGGGAAAATCGAGCACCGCCACCTAACCTAGAACTGACTTCCTCTAGTTAATTGTTGAGCTGAGAGTTCTTCCCATGGATCAACTGCCTCTTTCTAATCTCATCAACGGATATTTAATTCCCTCTTCCATGATATGGTTTCCTTTAGAAACGCGCCACTTTTATCGATCTTTTTATCCATTCTACCAGGCTATTCCTAGAAACTCTTGCCTTTCTCTCCCACGAGTCTTTTCCTCATAAAAGCTTGCCTTTTTCAACTGCAAGACATTTATGTTTTTCTTAAACTTAACATCTTTCTCCAGCAAAGTATCTTAATGGATTTTTATCTCCCAATTCGTCTCCCAATTCGTTAAGCTTATCCAGAATTGGGT
>APFE031693157.1:0-17005 GCA_000404065.3 Pinus taeda
AGAAGTATGGCCACTTATTCAAAAGTTGCAAAAGATCCCAATTCAAACAATATTTCCAGAAATTGAAGAGGAAGGAAAAATCATATTGGAACTTGGAGCAGTCACAGAACAAGAACCCGACAGCTACGAAATCGATCAATTACAGAGTATCTCATCAAGTGGAAGAACTTACCCGCTGAAGATTCCACATGGGAGGACAAGAATTTTATACAGAAGCATCAAGAACTACTCAAGCGTTGAGGACAACGCTTTTTGAAGGAGAGGGCCATGTTAGGCCCCTATACTACTAGTGTAACCCCTTATTGTTATTAGTACAACCCACTTATTATATTGATGTACCCATGTAGTGCCCATATTGTTACTATTGTGCCCCATAAAAGCCCACTATTGTTATTATTGTGCCCTTACATTATTATTGTTATGTAGGCTCTGATTATGTTATGACCCCTTAGACTCCTATATATAGAGAGGAAGTCTTTTTCATTTGAATCATCCAAGAATATTTCATTTATGTCATGTAAAGGAGGTTGCCCCCTCGAAGAGGCTGAATTCTAAGGTGTTGATATATCTTTTCTATCTTTTCCTTGAGCTGGTTACATAACATTTGGTATCAGAGCCCACTATTGTTATTATTGTACCCTTACATTATTATTGTTATGTAGGCTCTGATTATGTTATGACCCCTTAGACTCCTATATATAGAGAGGAGGTATTTTCATTTGAAACATCAAAGAATTGTTCATTTATGTAATGTAGAGGAGGTTTCCCCCTCGAAGAGGCTGAATTCTAAGGTGTTGATCTATCTTTTCTATCTTTTCTTGAGCTGGTTTCATAACAATAACCATGTTTTAGCAACATCATTTTCTTGGCCCAAATTCTTCATAACAAGAATTATCACACCAACACCACTTCATCAAGAAATATGCAACTCAAGAAGACACCATCAACAAGTTCATCATTCAAGAACTTCATCAAGATAATAAGCATCACCAAAGAATCATTATGTATGAAGCAAAGATATTGCCAACAATGCATTATTAGAAGCATAGCAAATGCTCCCCCTAAACCTGTGCCAACTATTCATTATAAGATTTGATCATATCATTTCATATATCAGTTAGGATATCAAAAAATGCTCATCAACCAATCATCCATCAAGTCATCAAAAACTTATACAAGCCAAAATCACTTTCAAATAGAATCAACAGATTATAACCTTTAACCATAAGAACAAAAAAACCAATTGATAATTTACATAAGCATATCAGACCCTTTTCCTGAGTCTGCCCCACTATTTCTTCACCAAACCAAAATATACGTGACTGTTCAGTTTAGAACTCACGTATACATGCAATTTCTCTTCATAAGATCCACGTACAGAAAGTGAGATATTGAAATTTCACACTTTCAGCTTCCTCTGAGTCTGTTCTGTCTGTACCTGTTTATTGTTACTACACCAAAGGCACTGTTAGTAGTATAAGAAATATAAATATAAAAAAAAACCATGCAAATCAACATGTATTACTACCCTAAAAAGGGTTGAAAATAATAAATACAAGGATAATGATCCTCATGCTCATTGAGTAACATCTACAACCCCATGGAGGCTTGAGTAGAATGAAGCTTGCATGTGGTCGGCTCCTAACCTAACCAGACCCTTCGGCTCTTGTGGCAGCCACCTCAGGCATGCCTAGCTAGTCTATCGATGCCCCTCGCCCCCTCCCACATGGTAGAGCTGAACTAGAGCCACAGTGCACTCTCTTTCAAAGATACTGTAACTGGTCGCCCTCTGGACCAAGACTCCTTCTTCGCTATGTTGACCTCCAGCACAGCCTTCTGAGCCTCAGCTGAGAAACTTGAAATCATAGAAATGATGCAAGAGAAAGGGAAAAAGAAAATGATTACCTTAGCAAAGGGCACCACATCTGTCATCCCCTCTTCAACAGAGGCAACCACAGTAAAAGGTCAGGTGCAGCAAGAGGAACAAAAAAAATGAGTAATTGCAACCCTATAGCCATGAAAATTCTGGAGTTGGAAATCCAGGACTCAGGTATAGCAGTTTATAGAGAATATATGCAAGAACATGCAGTCATTTACAAATTCATAGGCATTTGGCCGATAGAGAAAGCCCTGAACTAGTGGATACAAAGAAAATGGACACCTAGGGGGGAAATCAAACTCCAGTTGGGATCTAAAGGATTCATCACAGTAATCTTCAACCTCTTAGAAGACAGAGACAAAATTTTTAGAACAAAAAAAATGAGTAATTGCAACCCTATAGCCAAGAAAATTCTAGAGTTGGAAATCCAAGACTTAGGAGTAGCGGTTTATAGAGAATATATGCAAGAACATGTAATCATCTAAAAATTCATGGGAATTTGGCCGATAAATAAAGCCCTGAACTAGTGGATACAAAACAAATGGACACCTGGGGGGGAAATAAAACTCTAGTTGGGATCTAAAGGATTCATCATAGTAATCTTTGACCTCTTAGAAGACAGAGACAAAATTTTTGAAGGAGGTCCATACTTCTTCAACTCATCAGGCCTATACATGAGATTTTGGAAGGAAACCTTTACTTCGGAGAAGGAGGACTTCACAAGAGTCCTGATTGCAATGTGCCTCTATTTCTTGCCAATAGATTACTGGGCTCCCTCGGTCCTAAAAGGAAAAGGAGACCAACTGGGGGAGTAAATAAAAATGTATGAAGGCACCAAAAACAGACACTACATATCCTATGCTAGAATTTGTGTGTATATAGATGTCTCTGGAGCCCTCCCATAAGCAATAAAACTAATCTTCAGGGATGAAGCTTGGCTACAAAGTATAGATTATGAACACATCCCCTTCAGGTGCAGGAAGTGCCATGAACATGGCCATCTCTTTAGAGACTGTCCTGTAAACGAAACCCCTCAAAACGCTAAACATGCAAGTAATAAAAAGGATAGCAAAGGCTTCACCAGAGTCAATACTAGGAACAAGAATAGCAGAGAAAAAAATCCTAAGAAGCATCATCAAACAACAGTAAATTAGAACCAATTTGATGCCTTGGTCAACCTACAAGAACAGTCAGATTTGAACTACCCGACAGGATATGAAGGAGGAGAAGAGGAGAAAATCAAATAAAATGGGGAACAAGAAGACAGAGAAGAAAATCATAGCAACAGGGAAAATGAGCACTGTTGAGTTCCAAAACTACCTCTCCCTTAAGCAATTTTCTCATCCTTCTTCCTTTGCTTTTCCATGAACAATGCAGCCTTGGTTATCAAAATACATTGCACATTGCCTCAAGGAGTATGTTTTAGTGATTTACAAGTTATATTGTTATGTTTCTTATTTGAATAGGTTTTTGTTTTTTAGCTACGGAACGTAGCCACATTCCGCAGCTAACCGACTGTTTTGTAGCCATATCCACTCTTTTGTAGGTTACAGGTGTCAAGAGAGGAAATGGACCACATGGGTAGCTTGGGAAATTTCAGAGCATGGATGGTATCCTATCCATTCGGCCAAGATCAATGAGGAGGACCCCAGTCAAAGGGAAGTCAACTGAAGAAACCTATGGCTAGTAGAAATCTGTTTTCGCACGATTCTTAGTAATGGATCCGAGGCAATCTCCTGAAGCCAAGGACCTCATCTGCCACCTGCATAAACAAAATCCAACAACCATTATTAGCAGATTTATGTTTCAAGGCAACTAAAAACAAAAATTCTAAATACACTACCTGTCTACATGTTTTGTTTTAGATGACTTCTCTCTTCAAACAGTTGTACATTTTTCCTATAAATACCAGTGTTTAGAAAGCAGAACTAGTCCAAATTTTTGCTTATATAATAGTGCAATTTCCGCTTTGTAGTGTGACAGACTCAACTCTCTATTTTGATATAAAATCTTTGTTTTCAATGGATACCTGAAGCGCTTGTAAAGTGTTGATTCCATGTTGATAATCCGAGACCTTGCAGAGGGCCCCTGTGTTGTCAAGTGTACATTTTATTTTTGTGTATTTTATTTCTGCTTGTCTTTTCCTAAGTTCAATTCTAAATTTATTGTGTGTTCTTCATTATGTTCATAATCGTTTCTAACTATGTGTATATTGCAGCTTGTGTCATTTCGTTTTACTAACTCAGAGTGGTTGTATTCTAGCGTAGAAATGCCATTTGGTTTTTCATTGCTTTCTAGTCTCTTACTTGTAGTTTTGAGTTGATTTCAATAGCATAAATTAGTTCATTTTATTTGTTGTTCCTTAATTTCTAGATTTTAAATTAAGTTGTTTAATACCATTTTCTTATTAGTATAGTCACTCATGATATAAATAAATGTTTCCAAAAGCTTGTCATTGATGATTAATCCTTAATTTAAATGGTGAAATGTTGTATTTATGAATGAGTCTTTTATTACAATTGTCTGTTGTATATCTAAATATATATATAATATATATATAATATATATAATATATATATATATAGAGAGAGAGAGAGAGAGAGAGAGAGAGAGAGAGAGAGAGAGAGATAAGCATGATCTACATGGACAAAACACAGTTTTTTCATAATTAATTAATTTTTTTTTATGAAAATTTGTATTTTTTTATTATTTTTCGATGTTGGTGTAGTAATATTTCAATTGCATTTTAGGGACACATGTGTTCACGTAATATGTTTTTCAACTCTTTAAATAAATTGAAAAACCAAGAGTACCATTTTGAAGAAGACTTGTAAACCAAAAATAGTGGTATTTTTTGAAATTTTTTCGCTTTGTATAATTTGTGCAATTGATTTTTTATTCAGCCCCTTTGAAACTATCCAAAAAAAATCAATCATTATGTTGGAAAGAAATTAGATGAAAAATATCATATGAATTCTAAAGTGTCAAATTCATATGCTATTGGATAGAGGATTCTTTCATGAGTCCAACATGATCAACTCCGCCACTTAAGGACAAATTCTTCCTTAAATCTTATAGGGTAAAAAATGGGATTGCAGAGAAATTTGTAGACGAAGTGTTGAAACTGTAATTTTTAGGACTTCAAGAGCTTGATCGAGCACTTTAAACGCTCAATTGAGTACTTAAATTTAAAATTTAAATTGCTCGGCCGAGTGTTAAATTAACCCTCGATCGAGAAGTATACGTGGTTAACCAATAGCTCGATCGAGCCATAGTCTCAATCAAGCCATTAAAAAGTATAACCCACCAACGCCCTTACCAGCTTTCATAGCTCATTCGAGCCATTAAATTTGGTTACAAAATGAATCATTCGAGGGTTTTTTTAGATGCTCGATCGAGCTATTTTTAAGCGCCTCAAGAACTCAATCAAGAGCTTAAAATTTCTCGATTGAGCATCTATTTTTTTGCAAATCGTGCGCTCATTTTGCCAAAAGCATAACCCAACTCCAGGCTTCAACCCATATTACAGGGAAAGATGCATGTTCTGGAACTGAGAAGTCAAGCAAGTTAAAGTGCAGTAAGATCACTTTGGGCCAATGAAGCTACATGGGACATGGTTGATCATATGCGGGATATGTATCCTTCATTACTTTCCAGTTGAGGCAAAGGATTTTTGGTATATGTACGTGTTTATGTATGGTTGTTATTGTAGATACCACAATAAGCCATGTTATAAATCTCCAATAAGTGGTATGGTTTTCATGTTTTCATGTTTGTCATGTTGGTTTTTCTTTTCAACAGGGTGTTCACTGTAAATACTGCATCAAGCTAATTTATAATGCTCCATGGGAAGTATGTTTTGGTTTCTAGCAGTTTTGTTGGTTGTAGGCATCATAGAACACTGAGGATGGTGTTCCCCTAAGGGGGAGGGGTCTGTAATATCCTTAGGTTAAAAGTTCATGCAATAAAGTTAATAAAGGCAAAATAATACCAAGGTCATGGGACACGTATTCCAAGTTGAATGTTGGGTAAAACATCCTAGTGAGTGTTCATTTCAGTCTATTATGGCTAAGGAAATTGGAAAAGGCATTGGCAAAGGATTTGAAAAGGAAAATAGGCATTTATTGGCATTTATTTATGAAAATAAAGGAAAATAGGAGAAAAGGAAGGTGAAAGGTCAGAAAATTGCATGAGAGGGAAATTGGAGGAAAAATAGAGGAAATTGAAGAAAACAGAGGCCTCAATGATAATAAGGTTTCTAAAGATCAGTTCACAACCTTTTTTAATTTTTAGATTGGAGCTCTCTTTTATTTTCACTACTCTCTTATACTCTTGCACACTGATATCATTCTTGGATCACTCTAGCATTAGAGAAAGAAAGTAAAGGAAGGCAAATGAACGACAAGGAAAGCGAAGGACAAGCAAGGAGAAGTTGGCTTAGGCAACTTCAATAGGAATACTAGCAAGTAACAGATTGCATGTGGGATTTCTTAGCTAGTTTATGGATGCATGGTACAAACATGTATGCGTTTGGTTCTCTTGCTATCATTAGCAGGGGTTTTCCCAGATGTGATAATGGTTTCAGCCTTTTCTTATCATTTTCAGATAGCCATGATGTGATGGGGTTCTTTCATTTGGTTAAGCTTTGGATTTCTAGATGGTTTTGAAACCAGGTGAGGTGGTCTCAAGAAAATTCCCAGAGGCCTAAGAATCCATTGACTAGTAATGGTGGGATTGTGGTAAACCTTAAGGGTGGAGACAGGAAAATTCCTCAAGGTATTAGTGAATAAATCTGGAGGAATCCAAGCTTTTTTAGGACCTAGTGGTTCCTTGACCAGTTTCGGTGGGATTATGGGGAAGCCTGGTTGTGTAGGTGCTTATTTTGGGCCCAAGAGTCCCTTGACTGCTTTTGGTGGGATTGTGGTAAAGACTAAGGAAGCCCTAGTTTTTTTGTTGTAAGTCCCACATTCATTCTTGGAATATATCACAGGGGTGATTGACTGAAGGAAATATTTGGTTCAACCCAATATATGGTCGACTGGTACCTAGTAGTCACCGAGTTAGTTGGATTTTGCATATGTTAGTAAGTGATATTTTCCTTGTATTTCATGAGTATTTATATTTGTTATTGTGTGGCTTTGATGGTCGTTCCATCTTTGTTATTATTATGGTTAATGTTGGTTACAATCATGGTTTGATAACATGTTATAGTTATGGCTCTTGATATGTTTGATTAATTGATGAATGGTTATTGGACGCATGATGTAATAGATGTTATTGTAGGTAGATTACATGTTTTCAATGTGTTTGGCGAGATGAATGTCATGGTTAGGCTTGGTGAGTTCAAGTCTTGGACCAAGTTTTGTGTCAAAGGCTTTTCCCTTGTGTCATTTATTGTTCTAGAAAGTCTTATGAAGTTCTAGGTAGTGGTATGGAGACTAGCACTGAGAAAGTGGCTCAGATTTTGGGTTCACATGCTCAGAACTAGGAAATTTGGGTTGTAGTTGCATGGAGGTTGTGTCATGCATGTGATTGAAGGGTCTCAACCATTTTATTTCCTTGTTGTGCATGCAAATGAGATTTTAGATCACTAAAAAAGCAGTTAGCTTAGGGTTTTGGCACCTCGAGTAGTTGTTTAGCTCTTGGGGTCTTGTAGCTTTTGAGGGAGGTCAATAAAGTTTCATTTTTCTGACTCCACTTCACTAATGAATCTAGGAGGTCAAGTCACGTCATAGCATCCCTCAGCTCATGTTTACCTTGACAGGTTGGTGAAAGTGGGTAAATGTGGGAAGGGTGGTCACAAATCTAAAGGATACTATGCCCATAGAAGCTTTAATTTAATTTTTGATTTGTAAATACATAAAATGTGCCTAGAATGGTAAAGGAGGTTTTCTTTACTTTTTTTTTTAAAGAAGCTTAATTTCCCATAAGTAAAACTTACATGAACTACATGAAAACACTTTTATAAGAAATAACAAATGTTTCTTTTTTATTGCTATCTATTTATCTATGATAGTGTAATGAGTTTTTGGAAACATATCATTATCTAAAAACTTTTAAAGCTATTACAATGAAAACTTATGTTCTATAAATTCTTAACATAATAAATGGTAAGATGATAGAGTATGTACTGTTATAACAATATTTAAAGTTCCAACCTTTCATCCTTCACTTATTTGTTTACTATATTTATTGTGTATGTCCAATCCACTCTAACTTTGAAGAGAATGTAGATTCCATAAGAAAATGGAGATGGGCAAGGACCTCTAGCCAACATCCGATAAATTGACCTTTGCGAGTGGGAAAGAAATCCAATAATAGGAAATTGCAAGAGATTTTTTGGGCAGGTAGTGAATATTCCCTAATGGTCATTACAAACAAGCAGTCACACAGAAGTAGAAAGATAATTAGTTTTAAGGAGTTTGAACTTGAATATCTTAGACAAAATAATGAATCTGGATGAGAGATTTGGGTGGAAATTTTGGTGTTGTTGTATATGGTGCATTTTATGTTGGCGTAAATGTTGCTGGTGATGTGCGGATTTTCCGTGCATATAGTCTCTGGTGCATGTGGTCATACTTCTTTTGATGATTGGGTGTGTATGTGCATTTTGGAATTTGGCCCAACCAACTTTTGTTTGAAAAGGATTGTCCCTCAGTGGTTCGTTGGATATGTTCCATATAGGGGAGTGGCAAAAATATTGTTTTGATTAGAAGGATGCATTACATTATGGTATTATACATACTAACTGGAGTCGTATGTGATGCGCCCCATTAATAGGTATATCATGAGGC
This sequence comes from Pinus taeda, assembly GCA_000404065.3. Taxonomy (NCBI): domain Eukaryota; kingdom Viridiplantae; phylum Streptophyta; class Pinopsida; order Pinales; family Pinaceae; genus Pinus; species Pinus taeda. The sequence continues at coordinate 8,674 of APFE031693157.1, forward strand.
CCATTTTTTCCATCCTCTAGCCTATAATTTCCTCTTTTCCTCACATTTATTAACAGATTTTGACTATAATGTGCTTAATAGAGAGACTAAAGGATGTGTGTTATACTTCGTGTCCTAATTGATGAGGCTCATCATTGGTTAAATATATAGACCTTAATACACCTCCAAATCTTACTAAAATCAACTCTTCTCATAATTCCTTACATGTTTTAATTATATTTTTCTTAATGAGATGAGTAAAAGTAAGATGTTATGTCTAGTGGTCTAATGTCCATTGATTGCAGGTTTTTGGAGAAAAGTATGGGAAATTATGGCTAATTAAGGTGCAAGAACTTGAATGAGACAAGAAGGAGAGATTATAGGAGATGGATCTCCCTCATTAATGTTGGGTGTGGAGCCTGATTATCTTATGTATTCAAAGGCATCACTGCATTGGACCCCAATTCGAAATGGGGCAGCAATGCCGCCTGTAAAATATTCGTTGCACGGGGGGTCTAGGGGGGATGGTTGCGACCTTTTGGGAGCCCACCCCCTGGTGGGGGGATTAGGGGTAGTGCTCTCGAAGCTAAGAATAGTTGTAAAATTGCCTTGTAAAATGTTGTAATTTTGTAGTCAATCTGGGCCGTTCATTAGGCAGAGATCTGACGGTAGAAGTTATGTTTAATTTAGGGTTTTTTGCCCTAGAAGGCAACCCCTTGGTATATATGAGGGAATTGTATTGTGTCTATGTATATCTGTATTCTGAGTGAGGAAGAGAGAAGAGATTGAGAGCAAAGAGGGAATTATGGAGGATCTATTGTAGGTTGTATCTTTTCAGTTTGTTGGATAATATAAAAAGAAGGACTGGCTATTTCTCTGTGGACATAGCCCAAACTGGGTGAACCACGTATATCTGTGTCTCTCTTGTTTTATGCATTTTCTGTGTTTATATTTCTGCAATATTTTATGTGTTCATTGCTCTGTAATATATAATTCTCTAACAACTGATATCAGAGCCGAAAGTCTATTTGACTGATAAACTCGTAGGAGAGAAGGGTTCCTGGTTCGAGTGGGAGCAATGGCAGAAGATGGTAGGTTTAGGGTCGAAAAATTCAACGGCCAAAACTACCATCTATGGAAGATGTAGACGGAAGATTATCTGTATCAGAGAGATTTGTACCAACCATTGAGTGGAAAGACAAAGAAGCCGACAAATATGATAGACACAGAATGGGATATTCTCGACAGAAAGGCACTTGGAACAATACGGCTATGCCTAGTGGCGTTAGTATCGTTTAATATTTCAAAGGAAATGACAACAGAGGGTTTAATGTCAACATTGGCCAAACTATATGAAAAACCCTCAACCTTAAATAAGGTATTTCTTATGAAGCTTTTATTTAATATGAAGATGTCAGAAGGTGGATCTTTTGTTGATCATTTAAATGAATTTAATATAATTACCAGTTAGTTAAGTTCTGTAGGGGTAACTTTTGATGATGAAGTTAGGGCTTTGTTATTTCTGTGCTCATTGCCAGAAAGTTGGAATGGTTTAGTTATGGCCATTAGTAACTCTGTCTCTAGATCTAGTACTTTAAAGGTTGATGATTTTGTTCGTGCAATCCTTAGCAAGGAAAAGTGATAGAAAAGCTCTGGCGAGACATCAGGTAATGCTTTGACTCCAGAGACTAGGGGAAGAAAAATGGAAAGAGGAAAGGGCCCTGGATATCGCAGTAATTCAAGACAAGGAAAATCCAAGTCTAGATCAGGGATAGTGTGCTGGAAATTCAGGAAGAAAGGACACCTGAAGAAAGATTGCAAGTCTCGAAAGGGAAAAGAAGGAGACGTGCAGCAAGAAACTAATCATGAAGTGAATGTAACATGTGATTTGTTGCAAGATACTTTGATTCTTTCATTAGAAAATATTATTGATGCTTGGGTGGTAGATTTAGGGGCCTCATTCCATGCCACACCTGATAGGAAACATTTTTATGATTATATTCAAGGATATTTTGGACAGGTTCAGTTGGGTGATGATAAACCCTGTAAAATCATTGGAATGGGTACAGTTTTCATAAAAAAAAAAAATGGAAATCAGTGGCTATTGAAGGAGGTAAGGCATGTTCCAGATCTGAAGAAAAATCTGATTTCAACAGGGCAGTTGGGAGGTGAAGGTTGCGTAACTACTCTCACAGATAAAACCTAGAAGGTCACTAAAGGATCCTTGGTAATAGCGAGAGGAGGAAAGGTTGGTACATTGTATTTATGCACTGGTATTTCTAATTTTGTTAATATTTTAACCTCTACATGAACAATCCAGGAAAAGAACATTGGATGGCAGTGAAGTGGATTCTCAGGTATTTGAGAGGTACCACAAATCAAGCATTATGCTTTGGTGGTTCAAATATTGCTCTATAGGGATATGTTGATGCAGATATGGCAAGTGATAGAGATAATAGGAGGAGCACAATAGGGTATGTGTTTACTGTAGGTGGAACAGCTGTCAGTTGGGTCTCAAAACTGCAAAGTGTTGTTGCACTCTCAACAACAAAACCAGAGTATGTTGCTACTACAGAGGCTAGTAAAGAAATGATTTGGTTACAAAGGTTTCTGGATGAATTGGGTCAGAAGCAAGAGTTGGGCAGGTTATACAGTGACAGCCAGAGTGCCACAAATCTTGCAAAGAACTCTGCATTTCATTCCAAGACTAAGCATATACAGCTCAAGTACCATTTCACATGGTCAGCATTGGAAGATGGATAGTTGAAGCTAGAAAAGATAAACACTAGCCAAAATCCTACAGATATGTTAACAAAAGATGTCACCAGGGAGAAACTGAGAATCTTCTTAGTTTCAATTCGTCTTCAAGTATGATGAAGAAGATGAGAAACAACTAGGTCCAAAGTGGAGTCATTGTCCAGCAAATGAAGCAGCGGTAGAGTTGCTATAATCAGTCTCCAAGTGGGAGTTTGTTTGGTGTGGAGCTTGATTATCTTATGTATTCAAAGGTATCGCTGCATTGGACCCCAGTTTGAAATGGGGCAGAAACACCGCCCAAAAAATATTCGCTGCAGGGGGGGTCCAAGGAGGGTGGCTGCGACCTTTTGAGAGCCCCCCCCTGGCTGAGGGATCGGGGGCAGCACCCCTGAAGCTAAGAATAGATGTAAAATTGCCTTGTAAAATGTTGTAATTTCATAGTCAATTTGGGCCATTCATTAGGCGGAGATCTGACGGTAGAAGTTATGTTTAATTTAGGGTTATTTTCCCTAGAAGGCAACCCCTCGCTATATATGAGGGAATTGTATTGCGTCTATGTATATCTATATTATGAGTGAGGAAGAGAGATGAGATTGAGAGACAAGAGGGAATTAAAGCAGATCTATTGTAGGTTGTATCTTTTCAGTTTGCTAGATAATATAAAAAGAAGGACTAGCTGTTTATTTGTGGACGTAGCCCAAACTGGGTGAACCATGTATATCTGTGTCTCTCTTGTTTTATGCATTTTCTGTGTTTATATTTCTACAATATTTTATGTGTTCCATTTCTCTATAATATATAATTCTCTAACAATTAAGTCTTCACTCATTCGAAGATCCCTCAGTCAAATCATACCATCTTGTAGTTGCAGGCAGCCAAGTCATGAGGATCGTTGGTAGCCGAGTCAGTGATAGTTAAGAACCAATTTATCTTGCGATTAGGAGCCAAGCCTCCCTAGATTTAAGGAAGTTGTTGGAAACTTCAGTTGCATAAATAAGGAGGCCTAGAGCCTCATTAGGATACATATTTTTTATGCAAGATAACTAAGCACTTTCAAGTTGAAGGATTGTGGCAAAACATTGTTATGTATTTTTTGATATGTTAATGAAAATGGGCATTTCTTTGATCCAACATTGAGTTGACCCAGAGAGTTGAAGCTCTTGGGTTAGGACCCGACCCTAGAAGTAGAGGTTCCTCTTACTGTACTTTTATTCTTAGGTTATTTCATAGATTACTTGTTGAATTGATTTTTCCATTGTTTCATTGCAAGTATTGGTGAATTTGATTAGTTTTTTTCCATTTGTGCATAGCTTTAGCAGTAGCTTTAGAGAGATAAAGGAATACCAAAAAGGTTGATTACAAGTGGATCTTGCCTCACTCCTCCCTTCAGGGACCATGATTTGAGGGAAAACTCCCATTCAGTCCCAAAAAGACAGAATTCTGGTTTCTTATGAAATTAGGGTTTTCTGCTAATTAGGTCAGCATCTTTTGGTTTTCAGGGATAGGTTGCAATTGTTATTTTTGATATCTCTGGCTTTGTAGTAGATTTCACGGTGTTTCACAATAGGTTGCAAGTATTTAAATGCATGAACTAGGCAAATGAATGATGAAATTATGTTTCCTTATATTGTTGAAAATATTTCATGTTTTGACATGATTTTTGGGTAAATGTCAGTAATGTGTGTATTGCATGAGTTTTAGTAGTGTAGGAATACCTCATATTAGCAACCCCAACCTAACCTCACCCATCTATGATCGCCAATAGCCACTAATTCCATAAACTGAGTTATCAATTTCATAAGAACAACATGCCATGCTTGTTGAACAAATCCAACCATCATACAAACTTGGGTTTTAGTTCTAAGGAAGCCCTAGCTACTTCCTTACCTTATTACTTCCATCACTCACATTCCCTAAGCCGTATACCACTATCCAAATCACTACTTATTCTTTCAGCCTGTTCATGTAGGAATACAAGGGATCTTGTAGGTGAATTAGGACATCCTGTAGGATGACCTGTAGTGGCTTGTTTTGAGGCCGATTTGTGAGAAATGCATCACGAAAGATAGGAGAAGACCCCTTCTTACCTCTGATCCAAAATGGATCCTGAAACTCTCTAAGTCTTCATGAACTCTCTATAATTTATGCCAAAGATTAAAAATCTTCTGAAGATCAAGCTTATCAAAGGAATCCTCATGATAGTTGCTAACTACGATCAACACGGATCAACGAGGGCCATCGATCAAAGCACACAGAGTAGCAGACCATGGCAACACAGACTGTTGCGAATTAGCAAAGTCAGCGATGGTTTGAGTCAATGGGGGAGGAATCTGATATACGATTATCGCATATCATAGGGCGTCCCCCTCAGTGAAGGAAAGCCTCGAGCGCTTGGTCATGGGGAAAGGCATAGAACTGCACGGAAATTGCCGATTCTATCAAAAGGCAGGCCCTGCGCTAAAACCGTTACGATATCAGAAGGCCCTTAATTAGTAAGCGGGTTCGGCTGAGTCCCGCGTGATTCCATACAACGGGTGACACGCATCCAGCAAATGAGAGAGAAACCCGCTCTCATCGCATGGGTAAAGGTCATGCTACTTACCTGCGTGATATGGATAGAGACCGTAGGATCTGGAGGCCCCAAATCAACGATGGAGAAGCAACTCAATGGCTGACCAGATTCGACAGGAAAACAGGCTGAGGCAGATAAGATTTGAATTCTGACGTGGACAATGAGTTGGTAGAGATTCGTGTTTCGTGGGCATTCTTGGAGTAATTAGAAATAACGTCTATTTCAAATGATCGAGTGTTTCCGGTGAACCTGACATTCTCATCCATTAAAGGAATAGGTGGCCACCTCCTTATATGGCATTAAGTAGATACTGTAACAGTTAAAAGAAGGGATTCAAATGAACAAAGGCAGGGAACCAGAAAGTAGAGAAGCAGAAACGAACAACGAGGAAGCAGATTGGCATTAAAGCCACAGACTGACATAGAGTAAGGAAAAAGGAGAGAGAGCCCAGGAAGCAGAAAGAAGGCCTAGAAGTAGAGAAACTAGAGTTGAGCTGACCTGAAGAAGAAAAGGCAGCAAGTGAGCCAGGGTTAAGATAGAGTAGGAGAGACTATGTACTCCAGAGAGTCTGTGTACTCCAGAGATAGACTTGGTGGATCCAAGTACAGTCCTACTGATTGTATCTACTGTGTGAGACTCAAATTGAGCTCACTGTAATAGGTGGAGCCACTAGAGGTTGGAGGTAGAGCCACAGAGCTAGAGAGCTCTAATAGACTTCTAAAGAGCCACAAGGATGCAGTGAAGTTGCAACACAACATGAGATTGAATGATTGAGCTGTGGCTGGTTGTCTGAGGTGTGTCGAAGACATGAGCAGGAGTTCCAGAGACAAATGCAGAATTCTGAGGGATTCAGAGAAGCCATAAGCTCAAGAAGCTCAGAGCACTGACTGAAGGAGTCAAGTCAAGAGAAGCCTAGATCTGTCTGTAAAGCAAGGACAACCATGGGTAAGATGGCATTCTAAGCCCATTGGTTCAGTTGTAAACCAATGGAGTTAAGTGTAGCACTTGTAAAAGAATTGAAGCCATAATCCCAAAGAGCCTAATCAAGTTGATTAGAGATCAAGGAGATGTAGCCCAAGATATCCGGGTGAACTCCATATTATATTGTTGTCTTATGGGTTTGTTGAATTGCTTCTTTATTTACTTTTATTTGTGTTTCACATCAGCATAAGTAAATGAACATAAGAACTCAAAAGTAAAAGAAACAAATACAAGCATACACCTATATCTTCAAGCATTTCTTAATTCCACATTGGTTAATCATTTAGACTTGGGAAAATTTAAAGCTTTGGAAGTGGGAGAGGTTCTTGTAAGTTAAATACGAAGCCTAAGAGAACCATTTTTAGATCAGGGAGTATCATAGATTAAGATTGATTAACCCCACCTTCAAAGAAGGTTGTATCAGGATGCTTGATTAACGGGGCAAAGATTGCTTGTCTAAAAGGTGTTTGGACAGTCAAGGATTAATTTCCTCATCGATTGTATGCTTGGTTACAGACTGACTATTTTTTAAGTTTGTAGAGGTGAAGGGAAAGTTATTGATAGCTCAGTCCAGGAAGGACAAGAAGGAAGAAGGGCTGAAGGCATTCTTCTTATCCCAAAGGACCTCAAAGAAATCCTTGAAGTACAAGAAGTTTGTTGCAAAAGGTTGCTTGAATAAGTTCTTTATTAATCTTGTTTGAAGTTCTTTTGTTCATTGGCATAATGACAACTTCTACAAGTGAGTCCTCAAATCCTTCTTTATTCACAAAAGTTTTTGATGAAGACATGAAGCAAGACTTGTCTACCATGATGGATATGGTGAGAGAAATGTATGAGGATGGTAGGAAGAGCAGCATACTTAGAGAGCAATTGAATTTCGTGGAGGAAGAGAACCAGTTGCTTTCTGACAAATTGTAGGAAATGGAGAGGCAACTTCATATTGCAAATATGAACCTGAAAAGGATGAATGAGTTGGAATCACAACTCTTTATTGCCAAAGAAGCCTTGGTCAAGTATAAGCTTGAAGAAGAGGTAAACCATTCTAGTTTTCCTTCAAGTTCCTCTAAGAATACTTGTATTGGTTATTTTGAGAAACATACTAAAGGCATAGGTTCCAATCTAATGTCCAAGATGGGATATAAAGGAAATGGCTTGGGAAAGCATGCACAAGGTATTGTTGAACCAATAATGGTTGAGGAAAGGCATAAATATTTGGGTCTTGGCTATGGATAGCCTTACGGAGAGAATTCCAAAACTGCCATGAAAGCCAATGAAACAATCCCAAGAAGGAGTTTCATTTCATGCCCTCTACCTTAGAAGTGTGAAAGTTGCATCCAAGAGGAATGCAATAGCTTGAAACATCAATTGCAGGATGCAGGTGTTCGGAAGCACACACTTGAACTAGAGAGTTGGGGAGACTCTAACAGACTTGAAGAGCTTGATGGGGTTCCAAAGGGAGTCACTTCTTCATTTGCTTCACCTCTTCATGAAGGCAATAATGGTGAAAGTGGGAGGTATAAATCTGGTTCTAAACACATTTCTTTTGATTTTGCAAAGCATGATGAATTTCCACATAAGTATGGGAAAAGAGTTGCATGTCCCTTTTGTGGTTTGGATAACCATGATGTTTCTAGATGTTGGAAGAAAATGGCCGCATATGGGAAGCAAAAGAAGGAAAAGAAGCAAGCATCCAAAGGTCCATTAGACAAGGCAAATCATGCTATCAAGAGGATGCATATGCAGTGCACTTACTGCCATAAGCAAGGACATCTTGCCGCAAAGTGTTGGACACTGAATCCAACAATGCTTCCACCAAAGCTGAAGGAGAAGGTGGAAAAAAAAATGATAAGGATGGAAATAAAGATTCCATGCTTGATGTGTTTCAGGATGATTCACATATTGATACTGATGTGCAAACAAAGGAGGGACCTTTGAAATGGATTGGTAAGAAATGGTTAAAATTCTTTGTAGTTTTTAACCCCGTACAGAAATTACCTACATACGAATTCTAAATCACAGGAAAAATAAAAATGCGAGAGCATA
>APFE031693164.1:7089-26030 GCA_000404065.3 Pinus taeda
TATAATTAAAACTAAAATATTTAGTCGTTGGAAAGAAAATGAAACATTGTAGGTCAATTCGAAAACCAAAACATGTATAGTTGTACCTGCGTAGTCTACTCATGCAACATATTTTAAGTCCACTGGAAAGTATTTAGATTGAAATCCTGTCATGTTATGATATAGTTTGTATCTAAGAATTTATTCGTGAAGGTATATTTGAAAAGGTTTAAAGTTAGTCATTCAATATATGTATGGGATTGTTAGTCAATGATAGGGTTGTAATAGAGTCCATAGATTTGATTGTAATTTATTACGCTTGGAAAGGTTTAATGTTAGTCATTTAATATATGTATGGCACTGTTAGGCCATGATAAGGTTGTAATAGAGTTAATAGATTTGATTGTAATTTAGTAGTGTTGTATTTTAATAATTAAATTTAATAAAATTTGGTTTATTAAGATTTGATTTGTATTGATATATTTAGGTTCATTTATTTAAACAACTGAATTTATTAGATTGATTATTAATTTTTGGTATTTATATAATTTTTTTGAATATATTAAATTAATTAATGAAGATTGAAATAAATATATTGAACTTATCCATAGAATAGATTTCAATTTTGGTTTTATTGATTTTATTTGAGTTAACCTTATAATAGGGTTTATAAAAATGCTCTTGTATAATATATTTAGTAGATAGTTTGATATAAAATTAACATATATTTAATATGATAGATTTATAGATTTATATATATAAAAAAATAATAATAGATTTATATTGAATTTTATTTAACGGACGTATAATAAATTTATAAAATATTTTGGTTAATAAAGATTCATTTATGGGTTTATTAATTTATTTTAGATTTGTAATGTTTTAAATATAAAACTAATGTAATGTATAGATTTATATAATAGATTTAATCAGTTTGGTCATTTTGATTTAATATAATAAATTTATTTACAAGAATTTGGTTTATTTAGCTTTAATTTGTATTGGTTTATTTAGATTCATTTGATTTATTACATTCAATGTATTCAGTCTATTATATTTATTAGATTTTGTGCATTGCACAAATTTTGTTCAATAATTTATATGGCAGTGATTATGAGATTTAAGGCTATCTTCCATGTCGAGAACCCTGTCATTGCCCATAACTCCGTGAAACTTCCAGAACTAATAAAATACATGAAGACAATTCTTCTTAAAACAAACTTGCTCAAGAATTTGACCTAGTCTGGTCTAACCATAATTTTCATTCTATCAAACACTTGGTAAATATGCAACCTACGATCATGAATGCAAGTTTGAACATAAGGAGCTAAAAATGTGTTTGAGGTTTAACAATAAGGATCACTACCTCCTCACATTAGCCATCATAACATCAATTAGGTATTGCATTGATTATTCATTTAGTTACAAGTAAAAACATGGAAAGAGCCATGACTAAGAGTTGTCAAATAACCATGCTTATAACCAACATATAACCAGATAAATGGCTATGAGAGAATAACCATTAAAGCCACATAATAAAAAGTAATTTTACTCATAAAAATCAAGAGAAACTTAACTCTTATTAAGCATAGGAAAAATCCAACCATGTTCAAGACTTCCATGTACCACCCGACCATAGATTGGCTGAACCAAATATTTCTTTCATCCAACTACCCCTGTGCCATATTCTAAGCCTGAATGTGGGATCTTATGGGATAAACCAATCCATAAAATACTAACAAAATCTAGAGGTTAAACCACCTCCACCCTCACCATAATGTGACCTCAACTAAACCAGTGTGATATCACAAAACCAAACCGAGCATGGATGCCTCAAAATTCTTGTCAAATACCTTGAGGAATTTTCCCTTCTCCACCCTTAGGATTTACCGTGTATCCCACCATTACTAGTAAATGTATTCCTATGACTTTGGAAATTTTCATGAGACTACCTCACCCAGAATCTAAAGCGCAAACCAAGAAAACTCTCATCACACCATGGCTATCCAGAAATAGAAAGGAAATTCAAAAATCCATTGTCGAAACTTGGAAAAATCCATGTCAATGAAAGTAAAAGAACCAAATACCAGCATCCACATACCATGCATGTCAAAACCAACTAGGAAATCACACATGCAACATGTTTCCTGTGAGTATTCCTGCTGAGGTTGCTTGATCCAAATTTTTCTTGCTCGATCCTCATTAGTTGAGGGTATTAGTGGGATCCCTGCATAGTAGGATGTCGCTACTATGTAGTTCTGATTACTAGCTGAAAGTGGCAATAAATCATTGCTTGAAAGTGGGCGCCACTATTGTGGGGTTTCAATCAATAGATAAAGGTAGTGGTAATATCATTAAAAACCATAATCTTGTATTATTTGGGGGCATTACCAATTCTAGGACTCTCCACCACACCTAACCTAGATTGTTTTAAGATTGACTTACTTGTTCTAATCACTTTTGAGTTGGATTTATAATGTTTGTTGTGAATTTTGACATCCAATACCTCAATGAGTGGAGGTTGTTGCAATGACTAATGGAATCACTTTTGGCTCTTTATGGTTCTCTAACATGTTCTTTGGACAATGTGATTGCTAGGTTGTTTTCTTGTTCATTATGATTCTAGATCAAACTTATTTTTATTTATACGATTTAAAATAAATAGAAATAAACTAGACAACATTTTTATGGGATGTATGAAGGTGTTACCTATAACTAATTTTTTTAATTCTAAAGATATCAAATATTAAATAACAAACCCAAAATACTCTAACAAAAACAGTGACAAAAAACCATATACAAAAAGTAGGCTGAATCCAAACCCATTTAATCCATATATATAATCATTTAAGACCACAAATAAAAGGCATAACAAGGACCTGTAAAGAACATATTACAACATCATCTTACAAGAAAAACCAACTATGCACCACTAAATACTCAATATAAATTACTTGAACATGTAAGTTATACAAGTCTAAGCTAGAGGGAATTCTCATTCTAACTCTTGTAAAAATGTACATGTATAGATTTCATAAATTAGGCTAGAAAATCCCCATAAAGAAGAATATACAAAATAATAGACAAACCACTCTTTAGTAAATAGGAGGAAATCATATGAAGGGTTGGTTTTCCACCCAACCAATGCATCTAGCTTCACAAATATTTCCACAAATAGTCATCAATATTAATGAAGTAATATGATAATAGTTCAAAAAACCATTTATGAATATAACCCAAGCATGATTTAGAAATTGACCTTACAATAACTAACTCACGACATGGTGGATACGCTTTTTGACTTGTAACAACTCCAATTTTCATAAGATTATGGTGTATGGATCTTATTACAACATTTAATTACTAATCACAAACACATTGTAGTGGAACCCCCACTTTAAGTTTTGATCTTAATACCACTTTTTTCTAGTGGTAAAAATGACATAGCAGTGCCATCTTTAGTTTAAGAATCTTACTACCACCTTTATCTAGAGATTGTAATCACAAAATAGTGGTGTCCAATAATTCGGACTACAGTAAAAGGTACAAGGCATTGGGAATTCTAAGATATAGTACATCTTCATGGTGCATGCACACTCATAATCACTCAACCCACAGGCTTGGTTGACACAAACATAGATTATGTCCAACACATCATCCTAATATACAAATGCATCACTCCTAACAGGCATACCACTCTTTTTATGATTCGTGTCCATGTCACATCTCTGCAAGATTGCCTTTTGTCCTTCTCATTACTAATGCAATGGAAAATTTGGGACTCATGGTGGGCTAATGAGTTCTTATAATAAGGTGTAAGTGAATTACAACCACTTCCCCTTCTATCCCTTTACCCAAGATAACCTTTATGGTGATTTTAAAATATTTTTCCATTTCTCAACCTTTGTAGGTATTAGAATATGATAGAGATCTCGATTAAGAGAAGATACATTCATTTGAGTGTCTCTCCGAATTCTCCACCATGACCTCAACCTATAATTTGTTACTCCATCCAAGATACAAATTCATACACACAACATCATCATCATAATTGCTCATATAAAATATTTCATTAGCCAAACATAAATCATATTAAGAGAAAAATTAACTGAAAAATGCACAAATACATTTAAATATTGTATGATGTGATCCAATCATGTGTAATGTCTTTAACCACAATAAAAGAAAGGTACCCAATATATGTATAAATGAGGGAACCTATGATGTGCATACATATCATGAACCATATCAGAGGCGTATCCAATACTATACATCCATCGTTCATATATATATATATATATATATAATGAATTATATCGATAAAATGTATCCAATACCATAATACATCATCTGCACACCACCATCTCACTCACACAAACATGTATCATGAATGAAGAAAAATCTCTAATGTAGGTATCCAATTATAATACTAATCCTAACAAAGTACTTAATCATAGAAATAATGATGATCAATGCATTTTTCCCAATTATATCGGGACATCATCAACCACAATATGAAACAACCTTATAGCAGGATATCTAATACGTACACACATAATTATAAAATATCTTACTAAATAATCATCCATATATACCCAATATCATAAGCAATTATACCACGTAATAAATAATTTTATTAGTTTTCAATACTAATTATTACAACCACTTAACCATTTCCAAAAACATCTATTGTATATACACATCAATAAGTTTCTTTGAGTAACACTTTACTTATTCATAATAGAAAAATAATTTACTTATTCATCATAGAAAAAATAATGATTTAGTTAATATTAAGTTCATGGAGTTTTTTTTTGAGTAATACTTTACTTATTCATAATGGAAAAAATAAAGGTTTAGTTAATATTAAGTTCATAGAGAGTATTAAAAGTGGAAGTCACTCTAAGAAAATAAATTATAAAAAAAAACAAAACATAAATCGAACATCATATAGGTAATAAATCATTCTTTCTTCGCACATGTGAAAAGTTCATTTTTTATTCAACATTTCAGCTACCAGTAAAGTCCATTGAAAGCAAAAAAATACGATAAAAAATCATTTTTTATTCAGACATATTACAAAATAATTCTTTTATTTAACATTACAACTAAAGGTCCACGTAACTGCAAAACAAAAAAGAAAGGAAAGAAAAAAGATAATTCACCCGATTCTTTCTTCCGATGTGAATATAAAGCCTCCAATGAGATTCGTCATCTGCTTTTGTTAATATTTGTTGGATGAATTTTCTGATTAAATCAAACTTCATAATGCTGACGCCATGAAATGGCACTGTCGATGATGCAAAATGGCAACTTGGTCGCCGAAGAAATCTCGTTGACCGGAAAGCGTATGACCGTTGCATCCCACCGACTTTGTATATTCACCGACCACCAAGTTGCAACCTCAACCCTAATATGTTCTATTTTTCTTCGCTTTGATGTCCATCGTCCAAATTCGAATTTTGTAATATGACAAATTTTCAATTCGTAAAAAAATGGACTATATATATATATAAAAGAGATAACAATAATAATTAATTTTCATTAATATAAACAATTTCAATATTTCAATTTATTAACAAAACCACACACCACAACTCAAAACGAATCTTCTTTAATTTCAAAGGTTATCTAAAATCTTTTTACTTAAATACATAATTTAAAAAATAATATTCAAAACTTATTTTTATATTTTCCTGATAAATATATTTAAAAAATCAATTACTTTTTATTATCAATTACTTTTTATTGAAGTTATTGAACTTCAACGTTCATTTTCAAATTCATCTAAAAAAATCATTTACTTTTTATTGAATTGGTTCAACTTCAAAGTTTAGGCTGAAATTCCTTCTTTTCTTGTTATCTTAGCTTCTTAAATCTTTCAAGGAAACATCTAAATTGAAAACTAGGAAATTTCCGATTTCACATTTAGTTTCCATTCCTTACCCGCGATCCCTGGCCACCATCTATTTTGTGTTTAGAGGAGACTGCACTTACCATTCCAGGCACGCAAATTAACAAATGTGTGTGCATAAACTATAAACCTGAATATTTTTGTCAGAAACACCCCCCGTTATTAGCTACCATGAACCGAGTCGATTTTTTTTTATCCAATTATTGGGCCTACAAATCCAATTCTCGAACTTCCCTTCTTTTTTTTTTTATCCGATTCGATTGAATTTCGTAACTATGGTATGTTGTGAATTGTATTTGTTCTTGTGGGCTCTATTTCTAGGTTTGTTGGGTATGGCAAATTTTTCGCATCTCCAGTTCAAGAGACCCTGTCTGCGCCAAGGGATGTATGTAATCTTTCTGTAGAGAATAATCCAAAGAGATCTGAGGAAAAGAAAGAGCAAAGCAATCAACCAGATAACCATGTAACCAAATTGGTTCTTCATCGGATCCATATCGTAAGTGTCCTGCTGAAAGTTTTGATCTGAATGTAGAGCCTTTATCAAGACACTGGTTTTTTAACCAAAATCTGTACGGAAATCGCTGTGCTGTACCCTGAATGCATGGGTATTTATGTAAAAAATTACTGCGGCACGAACCCTAAGCAAATGTTTTAAATGCTATTGCTAAAGGGAACTTCAGTTACCATATGATACAAGAACTAGCATTTGGATTTATTTTCTTTTCTTTTAATTATCTATTTATTTTCATTTTTAACCTTATTTTTCTCGTCAATTATATATTGGAAATGACAAAGAAACGGCAACCAGGACGGCCACTGTTACCTGGCGTGAGGAATGTTTGAATTCCAAAAGGAACTTCTCTGACTTATAAGTTTTCTTCTGCAATTACTACTTAAGAAAACACATTTCATAACTTTTAATATTTACTTTTAACCTGTATACTCCCACCAATAACTCGTTTGGAGATTTTATAGAAGTTTTATTGTTCAAAAATATGGTGCACATCCCTTAGACTCATGCACATCGCATACCTTTCGATAGTTCAGAATGTCTTCTGAATATAGTAGTGAAGTGAAATGATTCAAATTCATTCCTATTTGTGGAATTTCACCAAATATTTGAAGGCTACAGAATTATAGAATATTTCAACGACCCTGCCACTTCATCCCACGTGTTTTCACAGCTCAACCCAATATCTGCAATGTTTGCTCGCAATAAGGGTGACAATGTTATATGGTTTTTTACATTCAGTATAGAAATCATGAGGATACAAATATTCCTCCATCACTACGAGAATCGACAAATAATAATTCATACAAATCCTGGCTTATATTTTTTGTTATAACGTGCACTCTGTTAACAGCAGTGGGTAGATATCATTAAGTTACCTATCATATTTTATTTCGTAAATTATATCCATTTTATTTCGTAAATTATATCCTATATTGTATTTATGATAAATGTGTTTATTTTTACGCCGTTCCCTCTGAGACAAACTCCCTAAAATGCCACCGTCTACCATCCTGGGCCATTGATTCTGTGTGTTATTCTGTGTGTTAGACGATTAGGATGTTTTACACCGTTAGTTTAATATGCCATATCTCAAAATTTCACCGTATTTCTCGAACCTTCCAAAAAAAACATATGAAGAAAACCATGCGCCGCTGAAGTTTGGTCTCACTTCTTTCAAAATCTCACCATATTTCTCAAACCTTCAAAAAAACATATGAAGAAAACCACGCTCCGTTAGGGTTTGTTCTTGCTTCTTTCTGTGGTCTTGGTGCTCTTCCATTGCTCGCCAAGATTACAGGTAAATATTTTTTATCTAAAAACATTCCTGGAAAACTTCAGAGGATTTCTTCTGTTCGCTGCTAGAAATTTTGCAACTGTTTATTTTTTTTTTAACATCGGATAACCCTATCTTTCTATGTTATCTATGCAGCTATTGTGGTCTAGTCCCTGTTGGCTTCTACAGGTATTTAGATCAAATCTCTTACCAGTTTTTGTTGCATTAGGTTCCTAGAGAAGGGTCATTTTTCAGTTTCTAACTTTTACCTTCCATTTTGCTATCCATTGGTTCGTAATACCTTGGGTTCTTACACGACAATCCTCCATGGTTAGCCAATATTAAAGGTAATTTGTTTTTCTAAAAGCTCCGCTAGGGTTTGTTCTTACTTATTTCTATGGGCTTCTTGTAATTTGTGGTGCTCTTCCATTGCTTGCCAAGATTACAGGTAAATATTTTTTATCTAAAAACGTTCCTGGAAAACTTCAGAGGATTTCTTCTATTTGCTGCTAGGAATTTTGCAACTGCTTTTTTTTTTTTGTTTAAATCTGATAACCCTATCTTTCTTTGTTATCTATGCATCTATTGCGGTCTAGTTCCTGTTTGGCTTCTACAGGTATTTGCTTGCATTAGATTCCTAGACAAGGGTCATTTTTCAGTTTCTAACTTTTACCTTCCATTCAGTTGTCCACTGGTTCGTGATACCTTGGGTTATTACGGGACGATCCTCCATGGTTCGCCAATATTAAAGGTAATTTGTTTTTCTAAAATATTTCCTTGAAATCTACAGGTAATCTGTTTTTCTAAAATATTTCCTTGAAATCTACAGATGACTACATAGAATCCAAACCATCCTATGAACGCTCAAGGCATGTCTAAGGGATCTAAAAGGTGAACTTATAATCACATGGAAATTTCTGTCAATTGCAGGACGCAGAGCAGGATCACATGGAGTGGGAGCATGGGGGTTCATTTTGTCCAGGTGATCAAACATGGGATGGGAGTTCTGGAGCTATGGGTGCAGAGCCTAACCAGGTGGTCCCCATCATAAATTGTAGTAAGTCATCGATACTCTGTAAAACAAAGAGAATTGACATTGTGCGGTAATCCTCAACCCTTCGACTCAACCCTTCGACCAGTAGAAGGTGCATGCTAGGGCAATTTGACCCTCCAATATTCTAACCCTAGTGGCTTCCACTGAATGTTAAGGGGACGTGGCCGACTCTGCTTATGTGCTGGAGTGAAGAACATAGAGAGGAACCATCGTTTGAAGAACCAGTGAGAGGACGTTGTGGTTCATCGCTCTAGTAATCGAGGACACGTGATGGGATTTCTGAAAAGGAGTTCATCAGATTCCATTTCTGTGGATATCCTTTGTTCATTAATGGTATATATAACGATTACCCTAGAAAGACAGGCTACTAAGAATTTGTAAAAGTGAATGGTAGCAACCCGATGAAAGGATTTGGTGTTGATGCGTTTATTGTTGTAGTGAAATTGCTGCCCTATTTTTGGTACACATTTAAACCTTGTGGAACAGGGAATTCTGCACCCAATCACGATGTTTTTAACATGTAAAATGCAATGGGTTACCACAGTGCCATATTGTTTCACGCAGGTTTTCTTTCTCTACGATGGTGTCGAAGCATGGTGACTAATATTTCTGCTTTTTTTTTATCCTCAAGGATTTTAGCTTCCCTCTCAAAACATTGGTTTTCTTTACATTTGATGGTATTGATGCACTTAAAATGCATGATTCTGATGAAGACTTTGAGAGAATGATGAAACTTCACTACGAAAGCAGTAAATGAAAGGTATTTGTGGAAATAAATTTAGGTGCCCATGTTGTTGCAAGTGTCCTCAATAAGTTGTGTTAAGAAGTTTGTGAAAAAAAATTAAATATGATACAAATATTCATAGTGTTTCATACTTTGGAAAATGAGAGTAATCTGGATTTTATGTTTCTGTTTCTTTCATAAGATTAAATTCTGGTGTTAAATGGTTCTTGTCAGGGAGCTTTTTGTACATATATTTTTGCAACTCTGTTTTTATTTTTCCATCATTTCATATATAAGAGAATTTCAACATGTGTTTTATTTATTGTGTTTTTAGAACAAAACAGATTTAAAGAAATTATATAGTTTTTCAAAAATGAATAGGGAAGATGCTCTCTATGTATCGTTGGAAAGCGTCTTCTTGGATACAGGGTCAAATGCAGTTATGCATGGTCTCATTTAGCCATGCCAGCCTTGCTAAAAGTTCTTTGCCCATACCCCCATCTGGATTAAATGAATCTGTGCAGAGTAACGAGGCACATTACGGGCATGAAGTTGATTACGTCCATGACCACTTTCGGGATGGCAGCGGGGCAGACTACGGTCACAATGAGGCAGATCACAATTATGAGCCTTCAGCCTTGTCCTCAGAAACCGAAGGCCAAGAGGATGCAGATAGATTTGATGGTTTATTTTCTCCATCGCAAGAGTATACCGAGGTGCCACGCTCATTTGAGATCGGCTTCTCATGGCCAGAAGAAATCGATGCTGGAACAGAAGGATTTGATATAAAATATGGTAAAGAACAAAAAGTTGCTGCAGAATACCAGCAGGTGATGGAAGTCTCAGTTGATGTAGAGAATACCCAAGTTCTTGAATTTGTCATTCTAGATAGTGTACATGATATAGAAAACTTACCAGTAGATGCAGGAAAAAATGTTAATAGTTATGACGACAGTATTCCTGAATTGGTATCAATTATGGACTTTGGTGCAAATGTATCTCATGAATCTGAGTCTCATTTTGGTAATAGTGGTTCACGTGACTTTGTTTTCTCCTCATCTGAAACAGAAACTAACAGTGAAATACAAAGTTTTGAAGCTAACACAGAAGTAGTGTCTTTTGAGAGCCTTTTCATTCAAGATCCAGAGGAACTGAGCACATCATCAGGTGGAGGTGATTACTATATTCCTGCAATGGCCAATCAGTCCAAGACACTAAATTTTGAGAGCCAAAATGAATTTGAATTCAGACATAATGAATCTGTCATGTCTCTAGTGGAAAAGAGTAGTAGGGAGGGGGGATCAGACGTATCAGTTGTTCATGATCTCAGAGATTCTAGTACTCCAGCAAAATCACTCAAATATATCTTGCTTTTTGGAACTATAGGTGCATCTATTTTTGCAGTTGCGATGCTTGCTACATATTTGGTCAGTGTGTATAGAAAGAGTGACAAATGTACAAGTCTTAAGAGAGCCCAAGAACATGATCAGAACACTGTAGCAGAGAAAAATGGTCCTATAGAAGATGGTCATTCCATACCGAGAAGGGAGATACTATATCCCCAGAGAAATCACTTTTCTTCAATGCAGATGACTGTGCCCTGCGAAAATAACTTCGAGCTGAGGGATTCGTATGTGCCGAAGGTGGAGCTTCTTAATGAGTATTTGCCATCAAAGGTGGTAAACACTTCAGAAAGAAAACTCAATACCTAGCTTGTATCAAGTACCCAAGAAAATTCATTTCACACCCTAGAGAGGAAGGTTAGGAGAAGCAACACATACTTGGAAACAGAGCAAAGAAGTATGGCTACTCAAGAGATGTCTATGGATGATTCTCCATCTTATGGGAGCTTCACAACTCTGACGAAAGAGGTATTCTACTTTTAATCCCAACATCAAACTTGTTAAGCTTTTCCTTTGTTTTTTTTACCTTTCTGTTTTGGTTTTGAAATAATATTCCAACCTTTGCAAGGCATTTTCTTGCTTATCAATTGCCATTGAATATCAAGTAAAAGTGGAATTTGGTTTCTTCATTTCGAGGTTGGTAAAATAGTTGTCTAGGAGCAGGGGAATTTGGTTTCTTCCATACTACCAATCTTCCTTATATATCTTGTCAGACTTTTTCAGTGTTGTGCGAGCCATTTGATGTACAAATGTTGTTCATGTGCTTATTTGAGTCTCAATTCTCTTTCCAATGCACCTTGTTTCCTTTGCATTTCAAGTAAAAATGGAATTTGGTTTCTTCATTACAAGGTTGGTAAAATAGTTCTCTAGGAGCCGGGGATGCTTCTCTTCCATTCTACCAATCTTTCTTATATATCATATCATATTTTTCAGTGTTGTATGAGCAATTTTATGTAAAGATGTTGTTCATGTTCTTATTTCAGTGTCAAATCTATTTTCACTGCAGCTTGTTTCCATTTTATTTCTAGGATACCTATTCTTCCCTTGAAAATTTTCTTCTGGGCAGTCCTCAATTCATTCCATAAATATGTAAAAACAAACCAGCATGTAGGAAATATTTGAATGAGTTATAGATAGTGATCCAATTTCATACTTTGTCTGATTGTGTATCTCCAAAATTTGGTTTCAAGGATACCTTTTTATGAGTTGTTTGTCTATAATGCAGGGTTCAAGTGAAGAGCATATGAAAGTGACACCTGTAAGAAGATCAAACCAACTTTCCAAAATGATCAACTGTACAAATGATCTCTAAATGAAGATCCTGCATCATGTTCTTCCTTAGAGCTACCTGATTTGAGCACAGGGAAAAGCATGAATGACATAAAGAATTTTTTCTCCAAATGACTTTCACCTTTACATGATTATTTCTCTGATCTCTCAAAAAGTTAAGGTTTCATTTTTATTTTCATGAAAACGTGCAGGGAAATGGTGAGCGTGTTCCCTTGGCGGATTGATAGTTGGCCGTCTTCAAGCTCATACCGTTGCTTAGCTACCATGGCATTGATCCAGTAAGTCTGTTGATGTTCAGCACCAACCTACTTCGATTTTGTTACTTACCTAATTCTGGAGGCAAGGACCCAGATAAGTTAGCCAATGGAATATGTAAAGCCTCCATCTATGGCAAGTTACTGAGCTACCACAGATTCCCGCTTGTGTAAGAATTGTGCCCGGTCATCATATCCCTAAGCCAGTGATCTCATTGAAGGAGGAGTACAATTGCGAAAGATAATATTGCAAATTCATTTCAACGAGATTGCGTGTCCTATGAAATTAGACAAAAATGGAGACTTGAGGGGATTTACATTTGAGATTATCAACGGAGCTAGTACACACATCCACAACAGTGGTTACTGGTCAAACTGAACCAGCTAATCGGTCACCCCTCCAGAAATTACAACCACCATTAGTGACTATGAATATCATATAAAGCCAAAATTGTCTGATATTATATGGCCCGGTGAAAGTGAAACTATGGCGCGGGATTGGGCCTATGGAAAGGAAATTGCTATTGGTTTTCCTAGAAAGACAGGCTACTAAAAATTTGTAAAAGTGAATGGTAGCAACCCGATGAAAGGATTTTGTGTTGATGCGTTTATTATTGTAGTGAAATTGCTGCCCTATTTTTAGTACACATTTAAACCTTGTGGAACAGGGAATTCTGCACCCAATCACGATGTTTTTAACGTGTAAAATGCAATGGGTTACCAAAGCACCATATTGTTTCATGCAGGTTTTCTTTCTCTATGATGTTCTTGAAGCATGGTGACTAATATTTCTGCTCTTTTTTTATCCTCAGGGATTTTAGCTTCCCTCTCAAAACATTGGTTTTCTTTACATTTGATGGTATTGATGCGGCTTAAAATGCATGATTCTGATGAAGACTTTGAGAGAATGATAGCTTCACTACGTAGGCAGTAAATGAAAGGTATTTGTGGAAATAAATTTAGGTGCCCATGTTGTTGCAACTGTCGTAAATAAGTTGTGTTAAGAATTTTGTGAAAAAAAATTAAATATGATACAAATATTCATAGTGTTTCATACTTTGGAAAATGAGAGTAATTTGGATTTTATGTTTCTGTTTCTTTCATAAGATTAAATTTTGGTGCTAAATGGTTCTTGTCAAGGAGCTTTCTGTACATATATTTTTGCAACTCTATTTTTATTTTTCCATCATTTCATATATAAGAGAACTTCAACATGTGTTTTATTTATTGTTTTTTTAAGAACAAAATGGATTTAAAGAAATTATATAGTTTTTCAAAAATGAATAGGGAAGATGCTCTCTATGCATAGCTGGAAAGCGTCTTCTTGGATAGAGGGTCAAATGCAGTTATGCATGGTCTCATTTTGCAGTCTAAAAGGGTGCAGTTTAATATAATTTTACATATCAAAGTTTTTATTTTTCATCATTTCATATATAAGAGAACTTCAACATGTGTTTTATTTATTGTATTTTTAGAACAAAATGGATTTAAAGAAATTATTTCATTTTTCAAAAATGAATACGGAAGATGCTCTCTGTGCATAGTTGGAAAGCATCTTGTATCTATGCATAGCGGGAAAGCGTCTTTTTGGATATAGGGTCAAATGCAGTTATGCATGGTCTCATTTAGCAATCTAAAAGGGGGCAAGGTACTATAATTTTACATATCAAAATTTTGTTGGGATTTAAATGTGCTAAAGAATTGATGATGTATAGAGATGAAAAAGAAACGATTTGAGAAATGGAGCTCTTAATACGTCATCTATCTTATCACGAGCATGTTCAAGATTGAGCTTTCTTTGAGGTAGGTCGAGTCGTGTTGTTTTAGTGTTATTTGAGATCAATGATAGGTAGAACATGTTTATACCTTTTTTAGTTATATGATTACATTTCTATATAAATTTTAATCACTTGCACAATTTCATACAATAGATATGACATTTTTAGATACCTGATTCTATCTTAACTATTAGTTAATCCCAATGATTTACGTTTCAATGAGTTTAATACCAATTTGAGAATAGGCATCTATGCAGGACATTTAATTGAATTCCTACGGAAATAGGCATAGATAATGTATCACTCATTAAATTAATGTAATTGGACATTGCCTTGTCTATGAATGCTTGAAAACTTTAAAAAATGCATGAAAAAAATTTCAAAAGAGTTTGGGAACTTCGATGTGAGAATGAGTTATAATAGGATATGTAATAGAAGAGTTATAATAATATTTCAAGTATATTTCCAAATTTACAAATTTCTCCAGTGGCCAAGTTTGTTCATCAGGCAAGATTCTTTTCGACAAGCTTTGCAGGTGGGGATTGAGGGTGATCAGAGTGAAATCCAAATGGAGCAACATCCCATTTCTTCATTACCTTTGGTCACTTGTCAACTTGTTAGCAATAAAAACCAAAAAGGACTGGAAAGGATTTCAGAAGAAGCGAGGTAAATTGGAAAAAATTTAGATTGGACCAAATTCATAATTAGGAAACCTTAATTATAAGGATTTTCTGGTCGGGGATTGAGGGTGATCAGAGTGAAATCCAAATGGAGCAACATCCCATTTCTTCATTACCTTTGGTCACTTGTCAACTTGTTAGCAATAAAAACCAAAAAGGACTGGAAAGGATTTCAGAAGAAGCGAGGTAAATTGGAAAAAATTTAGATTGGACCAAATTCATAATTAGGAAACCTTAATTATAAGGATTTTCTGGTCATCGTGCTTTTTTTCCCAGATATTTGTTTAATTGAGCTATGTTATTACTATTTTCTATCTCTTTTCTCTATTTTTTAATTGAATTCCTATAGAGATAGGCATAGATAATGTATCACTCATTAAATTAATTTAATTGGATGTTGCCTTGTCTATGAATGCTTGAAAAATGTTTGAAAACTTTAGAAAATGCATTAAAAAAGTTTCAAAAGAGTTTGAGAACTTCAATGTCAGCATGAGTTGTAAGAGGATATGTAATAGAAAATTTATAATAATATTTCAAGTATATCTCCAAATTTGCAAATTTTTCCAGTGGTCGAGTTTGTTCATCTGGCAAGATTCTTTCCAACAAGCTTTGTAGGTGGGGGCTTTGCAGGTGGGGATTGAGGGTGATAAAAAAAAGCAATAAGTCAAATACATGAATAGTCCGACAGCCCCTTTACCACAAGAGAACACATATCTATATCGGTTTATTAATAATGATACGAATATAAATATCAAAATTTAATAATTAATAACAAAAGCCAAATATATATATATGTGTGTGTGTGTGTATATATTTTAATATTTATTTTTAGAAATGATTTATTTGTATTTCATTAAATTAATATTAAATTTAAGTTTATTAATACTTATAATTACATTAATATTAATATGAATATAAATATCAAAATTTGATAATTTAATAACAAAGGCCAAAGAAGCAGTAAAGAGGATGAGTTTCACAATTTGATTTATATTTGATTGATTTGATTTTCACAAATAGATTGATATTTGATTAATTTGATTTTACAAATAAATTGATTTTACAAATGGTGCAGCACAGTAGGGTTAGAATACAATCAAGGGAAAATTGATTGAGTCTCAACCAAAAAATTTTCTTTTGAGCCTCAAAAACAAACTCGATGAAACCAATTTGCTATATTTGTCCTTCACATATGGGATATGAAAACCTTCATCTTAGATCTCTCTGATTTATACACGGTAGGGTTAGAATACAATCAAGGGAAAATTGATTGAGTCTCAACCAGAAAATTTTCTTTTGAGCCTCAAAAACAAACTCGATGAAAC
The DNA here is from genome assembly GCA_000404065.3 of Pinus taeda. NCBI lineage: Eukaryota > Viridiplantae > Streptophyta > Pinopsida > Pinales > Pinaceae > Pinus > Pinus taeda. The sequence goes on from APFE031693164.1 coordinate 23,278, forward strand.
CAATTTGCTACATTTGTCCTTCACATATGGGATATGAAAACCTTCATCTTAGATCTCTCTGATTTATACGCCATTTCAACAGATTGTACAACAGTGAAATTTGTACAATAAAATTTAAGGTGAACATGATTGTGAAATCAATCACAATTGTTGTGGCGGGTTGGAACAAATGAAAATATAAGGCCGGTGCATTTTTAGGTTACACAAAATGTTTTTAAGGTTGGAGTTGATCACATTAATTTGTACTACTTGTTTACAGTTTGCCAGAAAATCTAAATGAGCAAGTTGGTTATAAATTTTATTTTATAGTAAAAGGATGGTGGCTTGAAATTATGCTCGACAATAAACAATAATTTAAAAAAATGAATCGTTGTTATATTAAACATTTTCATATATTATATTTTTTTATCATTCCCTAAAATATAAAACAATTATAATTTAATTATTTCTTAAAATATAAAACAATAATATATAAAAAAAAAATGGTGGTCAAAAATTGTGTTTATGTTTTTTAATCTTTGTTATATGAAACTTTTCCATTGTTTGATCATTCATTATAATATGAAAGAAAAATATGTGATTTTTCATAATATTACATATTCATAAATTTTGTGAGATGAATAAAAAAAACCAATTGATCTATTATTTAAATTATGTTATTAAACTGTGACTCTTTACTGGTTTAAAAAATTGAATCCTAAATTTATTAATATAATTTTTTATTTGTATATTTTAATATTTAATTTAGAACTAATTTATTTGTATTTTATTTTAAAGAATATTAAATTTAAGTTTATTAATACTTATAATTACATTAATAATATTAATTCCTTGAGCCTCAAAAACAAACTCGATGAAACCAATTTTGCTACATTTGTCCTTCACATATGGGATATGAAAACCTTCATCTTAGATCTCTGGGATTTATAGCAAAATTGGCAATGTGAAAATATAAGGCTGGTGCATTTTTAGGTTACACAAAATGCTTTTAAGGTTGGAGCTGATCACATTAATTTGTAATACTAGTTGGTTATAAATTTTACTTTATAGTAAAAGGGTGGTGGCTTGAAATTATGCTAGACAATAATTAAAAAAAAATAATCATTGTTCTTTTAGAAGAAAAAAATGTGGAATTCTATGATATTGGTATATTTGAATTACATAACAGGAAGTATAGAGTTGATTCAACAGCTCAGAATGCAGAAATAACCTTCATAGTGCAGTAATAAAACTAAATCCATGGAGACTGTAGTCACGAGAATTCTGGAAATAAGGTAGTACGAAAGTAGGGCAATACTTACATAACAGAAAGAGCTTGAACGATAGAGTAAATTAAAAAACCAAAGAATGGTACATACCAGAGCCAGATGTATGGAAGAGAGAGTTATGTACTCGGAAGATCGAAATCCTGAATATGGTACCTTAGTTCCCCCACTACAATTGTCATTTCCCATTTACCAACTTGTGATTGGAGTCCTTTCTTTGATAGTTCATCTGCCTGTGTATGCTGGGACCTGTTCACATGTTATTGCAAAATCCTTTTTTGATGACCATAGGGATTCTATTCTGTTCATCCATCCAGACAGATAGTGATTTTCTATGGAAATCTTGGCATTAACATGATCCATAATGATTTTGGAATTTCCATAGATCTGCTAGGACTCAATATTTAAGAAGATACTGATTTGAAGAAGCCCTGTTAGTGCCATAGCTTTCGCCTTGTTGTTTGATCCTTCACCCCCATTCCAATAAAGGGCAATATATTAACCTCAACTTCGGTGCATTAGACAAATTCAACTCAATATCCTTGACATTGGTCAATTCTTTCTTCAACAAGTGAACCTCTTCATTAGCCTTACTTGCCATTGCAAATGCTTATTTGGCTTTAGATTCCCATTTTGCAGCAATAGCTTCCTCTTCATCCTCAACCATTTAACGTGATGCATATGCCGAGTCGAGAGCCTTTTTCAAAAAACATATCTCTGCAGACAATTCCTCTGCTTTTTTGGCATTGGCCTTTGAAGCATTGACTGTGTCCATACCCTGTTTAGCTGTGATGTCCTTACAATCCATCGCAATGGAGACGTTTTTCTCGACCCATTGAAGCTATTGATGTGCAGATTGCAAGGAAACTGCATCAAAATCATGTTGTCTCTACACAGCTTCAAGTTCAGACTGTCGGCCTTGATCCCTCTTCTGAGCAGCCTCAATTGTGTCCTACTCAAGCTCATCGGTCGACAAATTCTCACTGTTACATTTGTTTAGTGCCCTCTTCTGAACCACATGAGACTCACTCAATCTCACATTGGCTTCATCTAATGCCCTGTTATAAAGAAGTTGATCAGAGCTATTGCTTGGTTGAAGTTTATGAGATTCATATGAAATATTAACTCAATAATTAATAAAAAAATATAGCCTTACACACCCTAAATCAACTTCAGTTTATAAACATTAGAATTTCATTTTTGCTACATCTCTCCATCTTATTTATATGGTTTCTCAATTTATGCCACATCTTTCCATCTTATTTAGATGGTTTCTTAATTTATGTCACACCTCTCCATCTTATTTAGATTTTTTCTCGATTTATGCCTTACGACGTTTCCTTTGCAACATTTGGTGAAAATGCCAGTAAATAAAGATTTTAACTTAATTTTAAATGGGATATAAAGCAAATACAATATTTACTCTCGAAATTAAAAAAAAAAAACACGTATATTTTTTAATGAATAATGATTTCTATAGTTTTAATT
>APFE031693164.1:26266-55584 GCA_000404065.3 Pinus taeda
TAATAAATAGTAAAAGTTGTATTTTATATATTTTTAGGCCGATAGGCCTTCCTTTGAAAGGGACTTTTGTCATGTTTTTCATTCTCACGCTGACACCTGGCGGACCATTTTCATGCTGACACCTCATTACGCCTTGTGTTAGGTTGGCCACACTCTCTGCGCCTGTAAGTCCGCAAATTTTTAATGAGTGAGATGACATCTGTTGAGTTTGCGTGTGACCTCGGCCATCGCCACCGTAATCTCCACCGCCTTCACCTCCTCCACCTTCATGGCATTCACCTCCTCACCCTCGAACCTTCATGGCATTCACCTCCTCTCCCTCGCAGCCTTCACCTTCTCGACCACTCTTCCTTCCTTGGAGAACCCTCGTTTGTACTGTTACAGGTAAATGTTATGCTGATCGTCTACATTGTTACAAGTAAATGCTCGTCTGTGCTGTTACAGGGAAATGCTATCCTGATCATCTGGGTTGTTACCGGTAAACACTATGCTCATCTGATCTGGAACCTTCACTATGAGAAGATATGTTATTGTAAATGAAAAGTGTTCACGGTTTTGGACAAAATGCCAACCTCCCCCACCCAAAATGGTTATGCCGGAATTTTATTTTCTTCACCACACGGTTTTACTTCCATTGTTCTACAGATTGGATGGATGATGTATTTTCAAAAGTGGGTTCAATGTATTTTTGTTCAAGTTAGATTTATGTTATGAATGAAGCACAATTGATTTTCGGGGATGGATTCCTGCTATTGAATATATTCTTCGGTCATCAGAACGCGTTAGTAAATGATAGGTTATGAAAAACTTCCATTAAAAATGTTTCTGCCAGTAAAAATGCACTGTTGGGTATTGGTTACTAGTATGCATTATTTCCAATACCCCGGAAAAACATTACAAGAAACCTGTCACATCCCACCCATTCGATTGCCGCGATGGAAATTAATGGAGTCCGGCAGCAATCCATCGCAATTAATTTCCATGACACCCAAATGGATTTTCTCGGCATCCAATTCCATTTTCACCAGCTGCAGATTGGATTTCACGTCCAAAAGTGACACAATAGGTTCCGGGTTCGAGTACATCAACAACACTTTTCGGGTTTCTGATGATGCGGTTATGGGCAGTGATGTTGCTGGGCCTGTGCTAGGCAGAGCCCTTGACCAACACTGCGGCTCATTGGCTTAAGGGCTTTATTTATTCAGCATTGCAGTGGAGTTTTACAATTCTGAATAATCATCCTCTAAAGAGTTTTAGGGCATCGCCGGCAGTGGCAGAGAGTTACAACAAACCAAAGATTGTGGTCTCTGAAGGGAGTAGAGATATAGGAAATTGACCTTATTTTGAGGGCAATGAACTGGCTCCAATTGTGTTGGTTCATGGGATATTTGGCTTCAGAAAAGGGGTAAGTTCGATTCCCAATGAGGTGCAGTTTAAGACCAACCCAGAGAAAGCCTTTCAAAACCAACCATAACGTCTTTCGGAACTTAAGTTTGAAGGATCAACTTTACTTTTGAAGAATTGAACTTACGATGGAGTAACCCTGGTGATTAGGACTTTACTGGCTGGACCTTCTCTTTTAGCACTACTTTACATAAAGGATTCATTAGCACCTTATTATAGGGATTTTCGGGACTGGTTCTAGTTTTTGTCTTTTGAGTTGTGGTGTTCTGAGTAACGGTTGCTGTTGGTTGCAGAAACTGGGTGTGGTGTCGTACTGGTCAGGGGCTGAAAAGAAAAATGATGGTGTTCTTGTTCCTGATTTGGGTTCTCTGACAAGCGTTTATGATAGGTAAATATTTGTTTTCGCATTCAAATATGTAGCTTAGGAGTTAGTGAATTTAATTGATGAACTTAACAAGTAGAGAAATTGAAATCCTCCTTATTTCCAGTACGAATTTAGTGGACTTTATACTTCCACTTGATTAATGGGAGACTTAACCATGGAACTTTGCTTCAAAGGTTTTGTTTCATTTTAAGATTTATCCAGATTTCCCTGAATTTTGAAAAAAATAAATGAATTAGGAAGAAGCTTTCCCTTTCCCACTTGGAAGGTTGAGTTTGTTCACTTATCCAGTCACTAGTTAAATTGATTTAAGATGCCTAAAAAAATTGCAGTTTATAAAATGCCTTTGTAGAGTTTGATGCATTTTTAGCTCATTTTTAAGGAACTTGATGTGACTCATTCTGGATCCTGTTCACACCACATGGGCTTTGTCTTAAGTGTGATGCATCTGAATTATTTATTGATTTTGATTTTGGGTTGGCTAAGCTTGGGGCCTCAAACTTAGCTGCTCACATGCTCGCCATGGTTTAATAGGTCTTCACCAATGGTATCAGTTTACTCATAGTGGTCCAGGTTACCCGGAGTGATCTCAGAACTACCCCTCCCAAACGGATCTGAGGAAGTTGTTGAAAAGAGGAGATCAATTTTCTTTAGATAAGAGGGTCAACTACTAACTTTTCAAAACCTTATCCTTGACTTTTCAGGATGAATCCTTCTAACAAGCAAGCAACTGGTAATTTGCATTATTTTGATGTTTTCACATTATTTGTTTTACGTAGATAAGTGTTGATCAGAGATTTGTTGGGTTGATTAGGATTTAACTTGGCTAATCAAGTCTTCTCTGTTTGGGGAGGTAGAAAATAAGAAAAGTTCATCAATTCACCTTTACACACCTCATTGTGGTTTCGGTGATTTGAATCAACCGCCTATGAATTATTTTATTTTGCCTATTTACATGAATTCTGCTTACTATTTAACTCAAGCCCAAATAAACTTCACAATATCACATCTAGTAAATAAATCCAACAAAATCTCTGGAAAGAGTGGGGTGGGAGGTAAATGGTAAAAGTCGGATAGTTTGCCTTTGCATGTCATAAAGAGTGAGCAGGCCCAACATGTATGGGTGACAAGTCATTGTTTGTAGTGAAGTCTGTGTATGGTATGACTTAAGTTTGAAGTCCCCATTGTTGTCTTTTACTAGTGATATCTTCGCTCTTTCTCAACCTGCTCCTATATGCAGTATTCTTCTTTTGTAATGCCAATTATGATTTACTTTTTGGATTTCCATTCTTGTTCCTCATAGATGTCTGTTGTAGATCAAGAAATGTGGCCTGCCTCAAGCTGTAACGCTTTAATCACATAGATCCTCGATCTCATGGACATCTTACAAAAAATCTACCTATCTATCTTAGTGCATTTCAGCGAAATATCGAACCTTTGTCATTGCGTGTAATTCATTCTATATTTGATGCTCTGAAGACAAGTTTCATCTTGACGTGTAATTCATTGATTTATGATCTAAATGCTTTGATCTGTCAAGCTTTGTTGATGGCAAGAAGGTTATGATTTGACTTGTTTGGGTTTTTGCTATGCGGTTTAAATTCTGTGTTCTGTTTTTTTGCCACCAATACATAAAATAAGGTGAGTTCAAATACTATTTTATTTATTTTCCACAATTTGTTGAATTCTGTTTCTAACTCTGCCTGGAACAAGTATAGGATGTCCCGCTCTCTCACGCTCTCTTTTTTTACTTTCTAAATATGCTATATTCATTTTAAATTTCCTAAAGGCCCCACAGGTGTGTGGCGTAGTGGCAAGCAGTGAGATGATTGGGCTTACGTTAACATGGAGACCCTGGTTTAATCTAGAGTTGGTGTGGATGAGACCATCTGCAAGCACTAGGGGATTTTGATACCATAGAAATGGTCCTCATATTGTAATTGCTTAGCTGGACAGTTGCAAGTTACCATAAGCAGCATTTCAAAAAAGACATTTCCTAAAGGCACGATAAAAGCTAATATGGCAGAAGAAAATTATGTAATCTGTTGTAACATTCCATTTAGTTCTGTCTTAAGCCAGTGCTGCATTTGGACTCAGCTTTAAACTCGTTTTTAACTCGATCCATGTTCTTAGTTTAAGTCTATCCTCAAATCAATTAATTTGTGTTTAGCTGAAGACAGCATTTGCTATGACGGTATTTGGGTGCTTGGTAAAGTTGATATTCAGACTAATTCGGTTTTTGCGTTAAAGTTCTGGTCTGGTTTAATGGCTGACACCTTGTTTTCATTCTATCTACAATTTTAATTTTTCCCTGTGACATTTGAGCTCCACTACAATCTATGGTGTGGTACAATTCTATTCAATTCTTTAATACTGACACTAACTTGCAACTTTCTTTGCTTGTGTTTTCACAGGGCTCGAGAGCTTTTCTACTAATTAAAAGGTGGAATAGTAGATTATGGAAAAGAACACAGTGCCCAATATGGCCATGCCCGCTTTGGCAAGAATTATGAGCAAGGTAAATGAAGATAAGGGTTCATCCTTTAACCATGAAATGTCTTCCATAAGATATCTTGGTTGAAACTAGAAGCATTCATTACTTCAGTTTGAAATTTTACAGGCTATTATCCTGAATGGGATGAGAATCATCGAGTGTTCAAGTTGTCAGGGTCCTGCACAATATGCTTACTGAACAAGTAATCCAGTCACTCGTTATTCAGCCTAAATTTGCTTTCCCGTGGATAGCAATGCTAGAAAGATGACAAGTTTTTCCTTTACGATGCTAGAATTATCTTTATGCAGAAATTCCATGGATATGATAACAGTTCCAAAGGTTGGGTGTTGAACATTACCTCTTTATCGGGTGTTCTCAATGGCACAGCTCATGTCTACCTGGACGAAATGCAGTGAGCTTCCCAGAAATTGTTTGCTTGTTGGTTTTATGAATTCTTTTCAGAGTATCCCTGTTTTTGCTTTGGAATTTCAGACTCCCAAACTATGTATTAATATTGGGCAATGAATATATACCTTCATAATATAGGCTGGAATAAACAATGTAAAATAGGAGTAGAGTAATAGATGCTATATATCTCAGCCTATACAACATTTATTGCTCTTCTGCTGGGTGCATACTGATTACCTATTGGGCTTGTATCTTGTTCCTACTGACATAATTGTTTCCATGTCACCTATTTCGATACCTGTGTTTAAACATCCTTATCTTTTGCGTCATTGTAGGCCCGAAGATGGAAAGACAATCAAACCCATCTCTCTATTACAGATGTGTCATGTGGGAGTTATTGACATTGCCTGGCTGGAAAGCTACTACAACTTTGGGTTTGATCATTTTAACATGACTTGGCAAAATGTTGGGATTTCCAGGCTTATACAGAGTCTTGTAGGAAATGTTGGACCTTTTGCTTCAGAAGATTGGATTCTTCTAGATTTAAGTCTACAGGTCTTAGTTGAACTTAGTACCAAACTCCAGATTTTTCCAAATACCTACTATTCCAAATGGGATCTGCTGCTTTTTTGGCCCTCATTTGATAAAGACAAGTCTATGCTTGAAGATAAGATAGAGATGTTCAAAGCCCATAGTACTTGTTACATTCAACTCTTCCTCTTTCATTGGAAGCAATTATAGTTTTATGTAGAATGCATATAATAAGATTTAAATCTATTCTTGAAAATAAAGTAGAGATGTTCAAAGCCCAAAGAACTTGGTTCATTCAAGTCTTCCTCTTTCATTGGAAGCAATTATAGTTTTATGTAGAATGCATATAATACGATTTAAGACTATACTTGAAAATAAGATTGAGATGTTCAAAGCCCATAGTACTTGTGACATTCAAGTCTTCCTCTTCATTGGAAGTAATTATAGTTTTATGTAGAATGCATATAATACGCATTCGTGGTGGTTTAAAATTATGAATTGAAGGATTAACTAAATATTGATGTTTCAAACCACTTTTGCTTGAAACAACCATGCTACGAGAAAAGCACGAAAATTGTTTGGAGTCACAATACCTTCAAGTCTGTTTTGAATTCATCCTCCTTTTTATTAGGACGTTGCATTAAGTGATGATTGAATAGACAGATCTCTTTCTTTCTTGCTTGAGCAATTAGTTATGTTGTTACATCACTCTGTAAAATACGAATTCTAACATATTATTTTAGTACTTATTTTAGTACTTAGAAGTGCATTTCAATAAGATATAGCTAAGAGCAATTAGTTATGTGTATTTTTTTCAGTACAGGTGTGCCTTGCAGTTTTGAGATGCAAGATTGCAAATTCACATTTTTGGAGTTGATTGGGTTTATCTTTTATGTTTTTGTTATGTTTTTTTGTTGGATTTTGGAATCAACTGAGTGGGCTTTTTGTCCCTTATTTCGCTCTCTTTAAATATACTTCTATGAACTCTTTCTGATCCAATTGCACAAAGACTATTTTTTGGTTCATCTATAGACAAGGCGAGTTTCCTTTTCAAGATGAGTTTCAAATTTAATAATTTAAATTTCTATAATTAAATAAATTATTTTTATTAAATGAATTTTATTAAAAATAATAACAATAATGTTTAGGAAAAGAATCTTACAATTAGTTAATGTTTTAGTTGTAGTGTCAACCACCATATGTAAGTGATTTATTTTAATATTTGCAAATCACAAATTTTTCAATTGCCATGTAAAACACTGTAATTTACTTTTTATTTAAATATCAATAGTTTGGTTTTGGTTTTGTTCTTTTAATATGAAATCTGCTGGTACATGATGATCATGGTGGTTAGTGCCTTCGTGACTAGTGAGCTTTATATTTGCTTTCCTATCTATAGAGGTTTCTTCCTTTTAATAATCCTATGGGCCTCTCTTTGTACCTTTAGGGACAATTGCTAGTAATTATATTTAGGTCGATAGGTCTTCTTGGGCGAAGCCCAGGAGACCTGAGTTCAAATCTCATGGAGTACAGTGACCTGTTATGGTGGCGGCTAGAGGGGCGGACTCCCCTCCCGATGAGTCTGCTCTTGCTAAAATCATAGGATATTAGTATACCCGACTTACAGGTGGTTGGTTATACTCTTGGTGTTATAGTGGCAGCTATGAGGTTTGATCCTGGGTCTTCCCTGGAATAAGCTTGATAGTTACCGATTCACATGTGTTAAAAAAAAAATTATATTTAGGTGGATAGGCTTTCTTATGCATCAACAATCGTCTATATTTTACTCTCCATTTGACATCTGTGCACGGAGGAGTTTGTGGAGTTAATGGCACAATGCTTGGAGTGGAAAGCTGTCTATTATTACCGGGCATTGTTTCTGTTTACCGACTGGGCTGCATGCATGCCCGTTAAAAACAAGATTTTTTTTGTGATCATTCGCTGTTTTGAGTCAATATAAATAGGATTCTATGCAGTTTTAGTCGTCCACTTAGTTGATCACACTAAAGATATACTCTTAGTATAACAGTTTATTTCGCTTTTTTGCTGTTTTCAGTGATTATCAATATGCTTTTTAGCGGTTTTAGCACCCGCAGGACGCGCCCAAAAGATAGAGATACTCTTAGTATTACCGTTTGTTGCAAATTTTTTGCTGTTTCCTGTAACTATCAATAGACTTTTTTGCGGTTTTAGAGCCCGCGTGGTGCGCCCAGTTAGTTGATGGAATCACAATAAATATAAAGATACACTTAGTATTACTGCGTTTTCGCTGTTTTCAATGATTATTATTAGGTTTTACCGCGGGGCGGTCCCACTTAGTTGATGGTAATCACACTATAGATAGAGATACTCTTACTATTGCTGTTTTTTTGTGCTTTTTTAGCTGTTTTAAGTCGTTATCAATAAACTCTTTTGCGGTTTTAGCGCCGACGCGGCGCGCGCACTTAGCTGAATGGAATCACAGAAAGGATATACTGTTAGTATTACTGTAGAATTTTATAAGCAAATGAGACGGTCATGGATTCTTCTTGAATTTTTTTCTCCGCTTTTGTGTGTTGTATTCTGATCTGATTGGTTCGGAATCTTCCTTTCGTTTTGATATGTCTGTGCGATTGTGTGCATCCATTAGTTACGAAATCATTATTTGTCACTTTGTTTTATAACATCAACGTATTTCTCTTAATGCTGTAATATCTCTTCCTCCAGTAAAAAGTAGCAATGATGCTTGTAGAAGCTTCTTTTGAATGAACCAGTGATTAGTTTATAGTATATGTATGTTTATAGTTAACCATTCTTTGTCTAAAGCTTCAATAAATAATTTTTAATATTTATTTCAACGTTGTATTCTGCCCATAGAGATAAATCCTTATCCATATCAAAGACGAGATCATACTTTTTATTATTCAAAATTATAATTGAATGACGATGATGAGAGGGAACCTAGAGCTACAGGAAATGTAATTTTTTCCTTATTTCTTTCAATGTTGTGTTCTCCACTTGTCCACTTGAATTTTCAGCTTTTATTATTCAATAACTTAAAGTGAGTGACAGGCATGGTATCCTTTAGCAGGACTCTGAATGCTGTCAATAAACATCTAAATTTTGTGTTTTGGAGGATCGTCTATTCAATAACTTAAAGTGAGTGACAGCCATGGTATCCTTTAGCCGGACTCCGAATGCTGTCAATAAACATCTAAATTTTATGTTTTGGAGGATCATCCCTCGACCGCTGGGCTAAGGCGTTCCTTGGGACGTGCTATAGATTTCTTGGGTGGTATTGATCGGTGGGAGCAAAGGCCCATAAGCATTTCCCTTTTTTCTTTCACTGAACTATTTTTATTTGACTGCTACTTAAGCGGTCAAACCTGCGTGACGTAAACATTCAGATGTTTTCTGAATTGGAGTTCGTTAGTCACACAAGCCTCCGTGCCAGAATCTGTGGGATGCAATATAAATCATTAGAATATAAAGGATTATCAATAAAATGGAATGTTTTGATATTTTTTAATCGATTTTGGTTTGAGGTTTCAGTTGCGGTGATGTGGGAAACTGCGACTGGTCCCTTTTCCTCGTCCATGATGATGCGGTAGTTTGTTTCTGGCGAATAGATACAGATCTATTTTTATCGGCTTCGGGAATCTTTTTAAATTTTAATTTATTATTCATTTAATTATGATTTTTATTTAAAATTTATTATTTTTTTGGTAGATTGCTTAATTTATAATTTAAATTTTATATATTGCAAATTTTTTGGATTGAATTTCACACTTTTACTCTCCACTTGACATCTGTGCGACGAGTTTCCTAGAGAGTTTGTGGGTTTATGGCACAATGCTCGCAGTGGGGAAGTTGTCTATTATTACCCAGTGTGCATGCCCGCTATTATTATTAGAGCCAAGCATGCACTGCACTTTAACTGTTTTTTCTCAATATTAGTTGAGTTGCTTTCTCTTCACCTTCAAGTTCTGTTGTGCATTGAAACACTTATATGGTTTTCATTTTTTCACTAGTCTTGAATGCCTCTTTGCTCCATGGCATGGCTGCATCTTCAAGATGGGTTTCTGAGCAAGATGAATTCTTCTCAAGCGAGCGTGTTTGAAGATATCTACATGGATCTTTAGACATGGTTTTCAATTCTCTAAATTGGCAATCAGCTCCATGGTATGTTTGCATCTTCAACACAGGTTTCTGAGCGAGATGAGCTCTTCATTTATCTTGTCAATCTCCTGTAAATGGTTTTCAATTCTCTAAATTGGCAATCAGCTCCATGGTATGTTTGCATCTTCAACACAGGTTTCTGAGCGAGATGAGCTCTTCATTTATCTTGTCAATCTCCTGTAAAAACTGATCATGCAGGTCTGAAGAGGCTGAGGTTGTGTTGCGGGTTTGGCTTTGATAGTTTAGGCTCTCTTTCTTTGAAAGAAAGCTTTTGATGAAGGAAAAAATATATGCGTAAAGGAAAATATGAACAAAAGCATGTTTTCTTTCTAATGTGTCCATTGTTTATTGTATACATATCCGTGCGATTTCGCGACTAGGGAAAGAAACATTAGAATGAAAATCGCAGAGTTTGATATGTTTAGGTTCCTCGGAAAAACAAATGTCTGGATTAGTCTGACAGCAACCATAGCTATTGTCCCATTCTGTGGAAAAATTGAAGCGTAATGTAGATTTTATGGTTAAATCTGTGGGTCTTTCATTTGGTGAAGTATCTACCTTTATTCAACTTGGAGAAGAGGATAATTCCTCGGTATAAATTAATGAATGTATTGAAATCCATGGAAGTGGCAGAGTTCAAAATAGAGATATACTTACCAACTACTTTTAATCAGCTAGAAAAAGTTTTCTTGGATTAATATGTGAATAATCACCCTGAATCTTCAATTCTGCTGGGTATCTACCATGGTGGGAAAGTTGGGGACATGCAATGAGTGTGTCTCGATTGTTGTATAGTTAAACGATGAATTTTGTGAATAATTTTTTATTAAAATGTTTCAAGATTTTATTCATGATTTTAAACGAGTAATCCAGTTGTAGTTGTTGTATAGTTAAGCAATGAATTTTGCGAATAATTTGTTATTAAAATGTTTCAAGATTTTATTCATGATTTTAAACGAGTAATCCAGTTTTAGTCTTTTATGTCAAATTCATTTGTGTGATGCCACAGTTGGGTTTCCTGGAACATATGCATTTGAATTGAAAACAATGTTTTTTATTTTAGCTTAATCTTGGATATATCTATTTCTATATGATATGGGAGAATAGTCAAATGTGTAGTTTTGAAGTCAAATAATTCATGTACTATTATGTTTTTATAAGATTATTAAAGTGTTGTTAAAGTATCTATGCTGATCTGCATGCCTGGTAGGTTTGTAAGAGGTAAAAATGTGCAGCACCCAAGCTTATAAGCAACATATCGTTACTCCAAATTAATTTAAAGTTGATCAAATATAACCCCTAAAACCTTCAAAGATGTCTAACTGACCGAACTCGGGGGTTTATACGCTGTAACCATCTACTTGAAACTATTTTCTCTAGATTGCCCTCACCGAGTGTGCAAAGTGATTATAGAGATTTAATCCTGCAATCTTATCCTTTATTTCAGGAAAAGAAGCTTCTTTTGAATGTTGTAAATTGAAATCAAACTCACAAACAAAAATGTTTTGAAACATAAAGATAAATTACCTTAAATTCAAGGACGAGAATTTTAATCAACAATGATGTTTTTGGAGGTGTGCGATATCATTCTAATGCATGGTAGAGAATCTAATAGAGTATGTCAAAGCTTATGCATGCTTACAGTGATGACAAAATAATTTTCTAGAGAAATTTCCAACTTATTTGCTTATATCAAACATTTGTGTAGGGTTTCAACCAATTAACATTTCATTGAGTATATATTTACAAATCAATGATTTTGGGATCAAATCCCACAAAGCAATTCTATACATGCTTTTCAAACTCCTTCAAGCTTTTGAAAGTAAAATAAATGAATTATCAAATTTTACTATAATAAAAAACAATTAGAAAGCCTTTAGCCATCCCAAATTGTTCATCCTTTAGGCTTGAACCAACATCTCTTCTATAAAAATTCAACAATTCCAATTTAATAATCTTATCGGCCTATCTTTGTACCTTTTAGGACAATTGCTAGTTTATATATGAATAGAAAATTGTCTATGACAATTTAGATTCATTTAATAGATTGAAGAGAGTTTGTTTAATTATAATGATTAGCTTTTCAAAGAGTTTGCAATAACAAAAAAAATAATATTATTCTCTATTGCTAATAATTTTTGGGGTTTTTTTGTATTAAACTTAATTCATTATAAATCCAAAGAACTAATATTACATTCAAGGAAATACTATTATAAACCCAATGTATATAAATCTTAAGATAAATATTATAAACCTTAAAATAAAGTTGGTTGAATATTATTATAAATCCAATAGATATTCAATCCGAGGATTAATATTATACACCATGTGATTAATATTATACCCTAGGAATATGAACCTTTAGATTAATATCCCCAAGAGATTGACATTCTAAACCAAGGGGAATAATAAACCCAAGGGATTAATACTAAAAACTCAAGGGAATAATATTAAGCCCAAGGGATTGACATTATAAACCCAACGTATACCCTAACATAAATATTATTATTCATAGGGTTTAAAATATTAATCCATTGGGTTCAATATAAATCATGGTCAACTAAGGATTTATATACCTTGGATTTATAATATTAGTCCCTTTGGTTTAATATTATTCCCTTGGGTTTACAATAGCTTGGGGTTTTATTATTAAACCCTTGGGTTTAAAATTTCAAACCCTTGGGTTTATCAATGTAAGAGTTTATATTCCTAGCATACAATATTATTCATAGAGTTGGGTTTAAAACTTCAATCCATTGTGTTTATCAATATAAGGATTTATATTCCTAGCGTACAATATTATTCATAGAGTTTATAATATCAATCCCTTTAGTATATTAATCTATGGGTTCATATTCCTAGGGTATAACGTTATTCATAAGGACTAATATTATAAATCCAACGTATATAAATCTGTTGTCGACCATGATTTATACTGAACCCGAGGGATTGATATTATAAACCCTCTGAATATTATTTTACCCTATGAATCATAATATTTATGTTAGGGTTTATCTAATTTGAATTTATAATATTAATCCATTAGGTTTAATATTATTCCCTTGGTCTTTTAGTATTAATCCATTGGATTTATTATTCTCTTCTTTTGAAAATATCAATCTCTTTGGTATATTAATATCAGGGTTTAGAATGCTAGGGGATAATATTATTCAAAGAGTTTATAATATCAATCGCTCAGGTATATTAATCTAAGGGTTCATATCCCTTCGGTATAATATTATTCATAGGCTTTATCATATTAATCCTTTAGGTTCAATATAAAAATTGGTCAACCAAGGGTTTATATACCTTGGATATATAATTATAGTCCCTTGGCTTTAGTATTATTCCCTTGGGTTTAAAATACCTTTGGGTTCTACTGTTTACCCTTTGCGTTTATTGTTTCCTTAGGTTTATAATATCAATCCCTAGGGTTTATTAATCCAAGGTTCATATTCGTAGTGTATAATAAGGTCTATAATTACACCGTAAGGTGTTTCCCTTTGAAATCAACTCCCCTCCCTGCCTACCTGTCATCTTTATATGCAATAGAATTATATGTTAGACGATTGTAAAGATTTCGCCGTTAGATTAGAATGGTTACAAAAAATTAGTTGTTGAAACGGTTTGCGCACTTGTCTAATGGTTACAAATACCGTCGCCTCATTTCCAATGGATTGCAAGTCTTCCTCAATAAGCCAAAAGGATGTGTACATGATTTCAGAGCTGTGTAATGTGGGAGATCTCCAGCATTTTATTGACGCACATGTCATCGTTCTTGAGAGACTAGCAACCACAATAATCCAATCTCTTATTCAATCGCTTCAATACTGCCACTCATGGAAAATCATTCACAGAGATGTAAAGCCATCGAGTATTTTTATATCAAACGCTGGAATTTTGATAGGTCAATTTGGAATGGTATGTTGCAGAAATTTTCTTGAAGATTTATTTGTAAATATTGCAGAGCCTTGTAGTATATTGATGGATTATTTATTTTTACAGGTGATCAAAATACAGTCATTGAATTCGATAGCATGGGGACATTGCTATATCCTGCTCCAGAGATGTTGCGTGGAACTAGATACCCGTATGAGGTTGATACATGGAGTGCAGGAGCGTCGTTGTACCGTATGCTCTTCTAGAGGACACCCTTTTTTGCAGTGAATGATGTCATGGTCATGTATGAGCAAATAAAAAAAGCAGACCCAAAGTTGAGTTACCCCTTCTTGCCCTTCATATCGGATTCTGCGAAGGAACTCGTTCTTGGAATGCAGCAGAAGAACCACAGATGCCGATTTTCTTGCGATCAAATCTTCAGTGAGTTCTTATTTTCTTTGAGCTTTCTTGACATCCAAACTTTGTTTAGATTGGGTGAGGTACTAAATTATTGTTTAAACGTGATGATTGGAATCATGTAGATCATCCTTGGATCTTGGATAATGTAAAATTGGACGTGGGTTCTGGGTCCACCATTAACACAGAGATTGTGTCTACCGACGAGAAAGACGTTGTCCACCAATGAATAAATCGTTGGCATGGTGAATACAGATGATGAAGAATGACTAGGCTATAGTCTGTAAGAATGTAATTGAATCTTGCTTATATCACTGCATATTGAGGTTTAACTATGAGTCAATTGTAGTCAATAGTTAGCCCATGATCTGCTTTGCTATACAATGTGCGAAGAGCGCGCCATTGAAAGGATTTATATTATGTACATTTCAGTAAATGATTCAATTATCTTTAAACATTTTATGTTTAGGAATTATTTTGAATTTAATTAAATAGAACATCGAATGCTATCGAAGCAAACGAGTGATGATTTAATCCGATATAATGTTTGAGAAATAACTATTATTCTTTCGATCTTCTATAAAGTGAAGCCCTCAGAGGTCAGGTGGACGGCCAGAGATAAAGATGGGCCATACGCTAAAGCAGTGTCATGATGATTTCCCAGGTTCAATATAAAACGGGCATGTCATTTTGGGGTTTTGGATCATTCTAAAATTGCACATGTCCTCAGTCATAGAAAGAAACTTGTCCCAACATGCTAACCTTCTAATTACATGCAACATAACAATTGCTCATCATGAGTTATTGGGATAGAAGCATGAGCATGATAATGAACCCAGGAACGTCAGTTGTAGGTGCACATTTCATAGTATGGATTTCATGCTTCAATCCCTTTATCACTTCTATCTGAATTTCAATTCATCGTATCTACCTAAAGTATTCACTTCTATCTGAAGTATGAGCATAATCAAAACATAAGCTATATTATGTGAAGCAAATTGGAAAGATGATTCTCTATAACTACATAAAAATGGAAACATCCACAACTTGAAGGACTGAATATAAAAACATTAGTTTATAAATATTGGTTTAGTGGATTGACATTAAATAAAAAAACATTAGTTTATAAATATTGGTTTAGTGGATTGAAGTTGTAAAATTTACACGTAGTGCTAATGATTTGAGTTCCTTCTCATTCAAAACTACAAAACAGACCAAAGTAGAGACTAACACGTAAGTTTGTTAGGTCTTTTTAGTAGCGGCCTAACATTTCTAGCCCTGTTCAAACACGTGTGGCTTCCTTTCTTGCACTTGATCCTATGGCATGGTAAATAAGATCTGCTTTTCTCCATGGCAAATAATATTTACTCTGCTATAGGATATTGTATGTGGTTTAGGATATTAAATGTGGTTGGGCTATAAGCATATACAGTTAGAATTATACAAATATAAATTTAACAGTGAGTATATATAGCCCAAACAGGCATGGTAAATAAGCTTAACCTTTCTCAATGTGTCTGATGGAGGGAATTGTCATGGTCAGCTTGCTAGGCTGGGTTTAAATATGTTATTATTATCAAAATAATCACAAATATTTGTAGTTTTGAACATGTATATTGGTGTGTTATACTTTGAATAATATATGAAAATATTGTTTGACGTATTAGTAAACCTGAGGATGGGTATATCACCTTGTATGTCACCTTTACCATTGACGATTAATTAATTACACTGTAAGGCGTTTCCCTCTGAAATAAACTCCCTTCTCTTCCTACCTATCATCTTTATATGCCATAGGACCTGTCATTTTTATATGCCATAGGATTATATGTAAGACGATTACAAAGATTTTAGCCATTAGATTAGAATGGTTACAAAAAATTAGTTGCTGAAACAGTTTGCACACTGGTCTAATGGTTACAAATACCATCACCTCATTTCCAATGGATTGCAAGTCTTCCTCGACAAGCTCAAACTGTAGGCTGGACACAATATTACATCTCAAATAGAAGTTGCATAGAAATTGTTATTCGAGTAGCCTCTATCCATATAGCCATTTTATCTGCGACCAATGTCGAATCCAGGTGGTGCCTGGATGAGCCGGTCCTCATGGTGGAGTCCAAAGCTATTATTCTTTCGGTCTTGTATAAAGTGAAGCCCTCGGAAGTTAGGTGGACAGGCAAAGATAAAGATGGACCGTATGCTAAAGCCCTACGTATCCATGAAGAGAAGCAGCAGTACGACTTGCAGACTATCCAGACTTGGAGAAACGCCCTTCATCATGTTGCGAATATAAGTGGCTTTGAACTGCAGGAGGGTAATGGGTAAGGATATCCACTGTCTCGGTCCATATTAGTTCTAAATCTGTTGCATTGTATCATACATCACATCCCAAGTATGCTTTCTTCATTACTTACTTTACTGTCTTAATTAATATTCAGGGATGAGGGCGAAGAGAGAATCTTGGAGGAGCACGAAGAGGAGATGTTGGAGAAGGTCGTGCAAGCCGTGTTGAAAAATGTTGCAATGCCATTGGATGGCAAAATATCCAACTGGTTTGGCAGAAAAGTTACAAGATTTTGAAGGCACACTGTGACTGCATCATGATGAGCATATGGAGGTCAAGGTTGTGGGGATTGTGGGCATTGGTGGAATTGGAAAGATGACGCTGGCCAAAGAACTTTTCAAATGTAAGGGGTCAGATTATGATAGATCCTGCTTTCTATTTGATGTGAGGGAAAATGCAAATAGAATGTCTCTAAATATTTTACAAAGCAAACTCATTAAGGACTTGAAGGATAGAGATATCAAAATTGAGAGGTGGGAAGAAGGCATGGAGATACTTGAAACAAATCTCTCAGCTTGTGAGGCGCTCATAATATTAAATGATGTAGATCATGTGAATCAACTGGATCCTTTCTTTCCAATTAAGCATGTCCTTCACCCTAAGAGCTTGATTTTGGTTACGTCTAGGGACAAGCATATCCTTAGAAGTGCAAGAATTGCAGAGTCATCAATTTATCAGTTACCAAGCCTCAATATAGCACACTCCCAAGAGCTGTTTTGCTTGCATGCCTTTTTCCAGCCATATCCACTACCAGGATTTGAAAATCTTGTAGATGGGTTTTTAAAGGCATTCCATGGTTTCCCTCTATCATTGAAAGTTTTTGGGGTGCTTGTTTGTGGATAGGACAAACATTACTAGGAAGAGCAACTAAATGGACTTCACTAAACATTACCTACAGAGATAGAAAGGAGCCTTAAAATTAGTTACAACTTTCTCAATCATGAGGAATGACAAATATTTTTAGATATCGCCTATTTTTTGATAGGAAAAGACAAGGATACATGGGTAAGAATATGGTGGGGTTCAAGATGGAAGGGTTTGGTAGGGTTTCAAAATCTTCTCAACAAGTGTCTTGTCGAGTTGGATGATGAAAATAGAATAAGAATGCATGATCACCTCATATATTTGGGAAGAGCTGCGGATTGTACAGAATTATTATCGCATCAGCTTTGGCGACCGATAAAGAATCTTCATCTTCATGAGTTGTTGCAACAATCATCCTCTGTAAGTGTTTGAACCATCCTAATTGTTGAATGTCTAAAGAACTTTCGGTATTTTTTTATTCAAAACAGTCTGCCACACATTATGTTAATAATAGTTTATTATTTTCAAACCACAAATAGGTGATAACAAAAGTGCGCGGATTTGTGATGGCTCCTTGGTACACCTTTATTGGGGAGGATGAAGATCAGGAAGTGTTCCATTTAGAATTAGAATTTCCCTTGAATACAAGTTCCAATCAAAAGGTCTGTGGAATCAGGAAATTGTAACTTCTTGAAGCTGAAGGCAACTTTGAAAGCATCTTGACTTCAGTGCGGTCATCAAAACTCATATGGCTCTGTTGGAATGTGTCAATCTACTCATCACTGTCTTCTCAGATTCCATTGCGTGATTTAAGAGTTTTATAAGTGTTTGGTTGGGAATTGAAAATATTGTGGCAAGCTCGATATGAGGTATGTACATATAGATGCAACAATTTGTAGAGCGAGAATGCTCCTATATTTTCAATTTCTTATATAATCAAAATGTACTTAACATTGCAAGCACCTCTCCACTTGCGGGAATTAAATATTGAAGCTCCACTTTCTGAGTTTCGAAAGTCATTAAGGTCTCTGAAGCACCTAGAAAAGATTGTACTGAATTGTCTACGATTGTTGAAATACGCAGATGTAGCAATGCTACCAGAAGAATTTTGTTATCTGAGCTCCTTGACATATCTAACCCTCATAGGGTGGCGGAAATTGCAGCTTCTTCCAATTTTATTTGGGAATCAAAAAAAGCTCGAATACTTCCATCTGTCCAAGTGCAGTAGTTTGGAAATGCTTCCAGATTCTTTTGGTAATCTAACAAATCTTCAACAGATCAATCTGACAGACAGTGGAAGTTTGGAAATGCTCCCAAATTCCTGTGGGAATCTGGTAAATCTCCAACACGCCAATCTTTCTAAGTGTAGCAATTTGGAGATGATTCCAGATTCTTTTGGGAATCTAACAACTCTCCAACATATCAATCTCACATTGTGCAGAAGTTTGAAGATGCTTCCAGATTCATTTCAAAATCTGAGAAATCTCCAAACCATGAATCTGACATTGTGTAGAAGTTTGAAGATGCTTCCAAGTTCCTTCAGAAATTTAAAAAATATTCAATACATCAATCTTTCTAGGTGTAAAAGTTTGGAAATGCTTCCAAGCTTTCAGGGAAATCTATTGCAACTTAGACATCTACATTTGAGTGATTGTTTGAATTTGACTCTTTCCACACTTGGAGATATCACCACTCTTGAATGTTTAAATCTATCAGGTTTCCTCCAAATGGAGTTATTGCCTTCCCATGTTCGAAGTCAATTGTCTTTGAAAAGGTTAAATTTGTTCCTTACAAACATCAAATATTTATCTAGTACTATTCTGTGCCTCAGCAATTTGGAACTTATGATGTTAGGTAGCCCTTTGTTGGGAGCATTGCCATGTTTGTTCGGATTGACTAAGTGTTTATTACAAACATTGCAATTTTTCAGAAAAATGTCAAGAATGTTAGTGTAGTAAAGGTGTTTTCAGATCCACTACTTCAGAACCAGGAGGTGGGTGTTGATTTTCTTCTCCTTCTATTTCTATGGCTATATCTGCTTCTTCGTTAGAGGATATTTTGATTTGGGTAGCATCGTCTTAGCTTTTTCCCCACAGAAAAAGGTAGAGACCAATTAATATAAGAATCACACCCATCAAACTATTCTAGTGCAGGAAAATCAAGCATTTTAGTTAATTAATTTTGTAATTTTTTACTTTTGTAAATTTGTAGGTAGAATGAGAGAAGAAATAATAAATTTAATGTAAATTGTTAGGGTAGTTCTGGTAAACTTGATTTAGTTGAGTTATAAGTAGTTTTCTAGCTCCAACCTATGGTTTGGCCCATGATATTCCTGTGGAATATAACCTATTTAAAAGCCAAAAGCCTCCATGTTAATTTCTTTCACTTATGGAGTCTTTCTGTTTTTAAATAGGCTATATTCCACATGAATACCATAGACAAAATTATAGGTTCTCATGAACCCCAAAATAGTTGATAACTTTACCTAATAAAATTTACTTGAACCACTCTAATAGAAATTGAAGACTTAAGAATATACTATATTCCATATGAATACCATGGACAAAACCATAGATTTTCATTACCCCAAAAACAACTAATAACTTTATCTAATTAAGTGTAAGTTTACCTGAACCACTCTAACACAAATTGAATATTGGAGTATATAACAAACCACCGAATTGAATATTTGAGAATATAACAAACCACCCACCTTCCCGGACGCAGCGTGTCTCCCAGAACTATAGATGATAAAATTGCTGAGCACACGGTAGACACTGGGTTGAATACTGTAACGAATATTGACCCTTGTTTTTGAAAACACCATAACTGTAATGGAAATGCCATTGCATTGAATATGATTCCCTGCCAAATTGAATTAATCTTCCACAAATTAGCTTAACCACCTAACAAAAATTTAAGTTATTCATGGCTAGGAAAATTGAGGAAGAACATCATTCATGTATGTAGATTTACTGCAACGAACACAATTAAAATCTTAGCCCTATACAGTATCCATGATGTTGGAATGATGCCCATATTAAGAATGGCTATTAAGAGAGCAGTTTGGATGGAGCCTAGAATGGCAGTAATTGATGTAAGGGATAGTGTGGCTAGAAACTTTTTCAATGTCTCAACCTGCACATGAAATTATAATCATACATTTGATTGGGTGAGGAGCTATGAAACTTCTAAATACAGGAAAGGGTTATAATTGGGTATCAATTTAATATGCAAGGTGGTAGGGAGACTTGCAATATCATGGTAGTGGATAACATTATCACTGCTGAGATAACGTAAATACACCCTCTAATCTGGTTGCCTGAATCTCCCTCGTGTAGAATGGTTTCTACCAGGTGTACTGTATTAGTGTTGGAAATTGATGTTGATTGTCCCCACAGAGGCCAGAGCTGGGCTAGAGTAGGACCTTGAAGGAAACTCATAGTCATTTCTCCACGCACACAAATTACAGTTCCCAGAATTTTGGCTCTGCTGCGAATACACATAACATCTATTTTCTCCATCCTACACATTTGACACTCACATTAGATTTTGGTCATAATAAATCTAAATGATATAATCAACTCCAAATGAAAGCATCAAATATGTGAGCAATTATAAGCTCAAAATAATTTGTTGACCATTAGTAACCTAAATCAAAATAAATTGTTCAGAGTTTCATTTCATTAACCTGAATGAAAGAATCTCCTCCAAATTTCAACTATGTGAACAATTATAATCTCCTTCTAGTTTAAATAGTTATAAGATAAACAATAGAAAATCTTTTAGCTTTTTAATAACTTCAACTACATGTAACTTCAACCATTAACATTCACTATCAAAATACAAGCAATTTATATTTCATTAACCACACATTCAAAGTGAGTGTTGAGTTCCTGATTAACCACACATTCATGCAAATGATTCATCACTCAATGTAGAGTTAGGGTTTATAGCCACTCACTTATGGATCAAAAGCATGATGAATTAGTAAACTATTAACTGTTGGATGTAAAAAACAGGATTCAAGTCTATTCTACATGTTAATGGGTATTTCTATCAATCCAATACATAAATGAAGTTTATAAACACCACTAATGGATCAAAAGCAGTTACACATGCCAAGGGGAATCAAGGGCCATATATTTCAATTCAGAATCTTTGATCAACAAACTTTGTATTTCAGAGCTTTTCAACTGCAACTAGGAAAAACTACTGTAGTAGAAAATATTTCCCCTCTTTATATTTGGTGACTCACTATAGAATAAAGAGGAAACTCCATTGGTGTTGCAGGGCTTCAAATCTGAGGAAAAGAGTTAGACAAATGAGCAAATGATTTGGACAACAGATCTATGGATCCCATGCTTTCATCCATAATGATTTAATTTCTGCATCACTGAATTTCTGTATCAACATTCTTGAGATAAGCCCATTGGATCTGCAAGTCATTCATTGTGCTCTCAAATTATTTGTAGTCGCGAGAGAAGAGGAAGAGGAAACAATAGAGTGGTTGAAGGATTTAGGGGATCCTAACATTGATCTGATGGACTGGGCGAGGGAAGAGGCAATGACTGCCTTCACCTGCCCTCTTTTGTAGATGTTCCTCCTCGAATGAGTAGCAGTAGCTGTAGGCATCTTGGTATTTATGTTTTGGACTGAATTCAATGGATTAAGCGGTTAAGGAAGATAACATGGAGTGAATACTTGAAATATTGAATGAACGGAGTGCAGAAGCAAGGGAGAGAGGGTTTAGAGAAATGAGATGACAATGAGTATTTAAGCCTTTTTTAGAATTTACCCTATTCTCCTAACTAGCACACCCTTCACATGCTAGGCTGCATTACAAATAAGTCAGAGTGCAGAGGATAAATTGAGGAAGTAGTCTGCAAGCCCTTGGTGACAGTTTTTAGCTCTGATTATTCCGTTCATGAAATAAACTAGCATAGATTTAGATTTATTAACACTGAGAATATTATTCAATGACATTGAATATTGACCTCATTTTATTTAATAATCATGGACATATTTCCTAAGATTGCTATAGAGCAGCTAACTTTTATGTGTATAATGTTAAAGAAAATGTAGATTACTTTGCAAAAAAACTCAAATTGCGTGAATTTTCATTCACAAAAGACCAAAACTTCTGTTATTTTAGTAGTAAGTTCAATCCATGTAAAACCCAGATTTATTACCAAACCAACCTGGGCTATAATTAGCACAAACTCATCTAAGGGCTTAGGGAATCTGAATTTGATGTCACACTTTGGTTTGAATGGGCTTGTAATAATGTCTATATATTCAATGCACCTTTATGTACAATCTAGATTCCATACATCATTACATAGGCACATTCCTATAAAAGATTTCATATCTCATTTCCCCTCCAAACTTTAGACTGCGGCTTGTTTCTCTCCCTTGTAACTTCATTTACATTCATTCCAATTTCATTCTAACACAACCCACATGCAAAATATTACAAATAAATTTCCACACTTAATTTACATAATACAAATCCTAACAAAATATACATTTTACAGGTTCATTACTACTTCTTTAGGTCTTCGATGCCTCCAACAAATTTCGATGCAACTTCAAATATGGAATGACAACCACAATGTTCTTCAGAATATTATATTTCTTCTCTAACCTCTTCCATTACATTTTACTACTTGTATTTTCCAACTTAAACTTGAAAAAGGATGTTTCAAGATGAAATAACATTTTGATAGTTTATGTCTTTACAACCAATTCATTATCAATGGGTTTTAACATATCTTAAAAAAAAATCAATTTATTTTAATGAATATAAGACATGTTTTAAATATATCTTGATATTAATTAAATTTTTCGTTTAAATAATGATTTCTTAAATAACCCTATCCAAATCGATATGGATACCTAGTTGTTGTTCACCTGGATTCATTTGTTTACCTTCACCTTCAACTAGGAAATCCTTATCCAGATATAAAGGTGTTTAAACAACTTCAGTGGCTATTTACGACTATTTTTATTCCATTTTATAGCCACTTTAACCCCTAAATAGGGTTTTAGGCATGGCTTCCTCAATTGAAACTCATTATCATTGACTTGTTCACCTGGGTTCATTTCTTTACCTTCACCTTCAACTAGGCAACCCTTATCCAGATACAAAGGTGTTTAAACAACTTCAATGGCTATTTATGACTATTTTTATTCCATTTTATAGCCACTTTAACCCCCAAATAGGGTTTTAGGCATGGCTTCCTCAATTGAAACTCATTATCATCGACCCTTGCTTTCAAAAATGCCCATTCACATTTCAATATTCCTCCACACTGTATGTCGTACGACGTTTCCTTTGCAACATTAGGTGCAAATGCTAGTATTAATCCTTGGATTTAATATCCATTGTGTTTATAGTCATGGTCAACCACTGTCAACCATCTATTATTTTAGGGTTTATAATATTTATCTTAGGCTTTAATATGTACTCCTTTGGGTTTAATATTACTCCTTAGGGTTTATAACCCCTTTAGTAATACTAAAAACCCAAGGAATTATAATCCCTAGGGAATAATATTAAACCTTAGGGATTACTATTAATCTCTTGGCTTTATTATTCCCTTGGATATGTAATATCAATCTTTTGGGTATATTAATCTAGGGGTTCATATTCCTAGGGTATAATATTAATCGTAAGGTTTATAATATCAATTTTTTGGGTATATTGATCTAAGGGTTCATCATAGGGAATAATATTATTCATATGATTTATAATATTAATCTCTTTGGTTCATTATAAATTATAGTCAACCAAAAGTTTATATCCAATGGATTTATAATATTAACCTCTTGGGTTTATAATAAGTTGCAGTTTCAGCATTAACCCATGGGTTTATAATATCGATCCCTTGAATTTATTAATTTAAGGGCTTATAGGTTCCACATTTACTAATGTGGTTGTGCATTAATCTTATTCTTTATTACCAATAATTAATTAATCATGAATAATGAATTTAAATTAATAATTAATAATTAATGATTTAATAATTAATTTATAGTTTATAATTAATATTTTAATAATTAATGATTTTATAACGAATTAATAACCAATAATTATTTTTTTAGAGAAGAATCTTCGGCGAAAATCACATAGAAGATAATTATGTCGATGTGTTTCGAACCAACCAGGTGTGGTTATCAAACTCATTCAACTTGTCCTGACGATGAACCACACTGGTTGGTTCGAAATGCGTCGACAAATTATCTCTGATGTGATTTTCGCCGAAGATTCTTCTTTAAATTGATATGGGATCACAGAAAGCCTAAAATTCAATAACCAATAATTATATTAATAATTATTAATATCATTTAAAATAATTTAAAATAATTATTGTGATGTTCTAAATACATATTGTTATTAAGATTATTATTATTTATTAATATTGTGAAATAAATATTATATTAAATAACTAATTTATATTATATAATTTAAAATTAAATATAATAAATTACATTTAATATTAAATAATAATTAATATATATTTTGTTTTTAATTATAATGAATAATAAATATTTTTATGGTAATAGTTCTTTTTGTAATATTATTTTTATTTATTATATATATTATCAATGGTAAATATAAATGAAGCCTTCAGCTTATCCCAACCACATTAATATTTTTAATGTGTTTGTGCTAGATCTAAATTTGTTATTCAATATATTTTTTTAATAATGTTTTCAATTAGTATGAGGAAATATTCAAATCAAAATTAATTAAATTAATCAAAATTTTAATTATACACAGTGTTAAGTAAATTAGTGTAGGTATACAATTTAATTAGTTAGTACCAATACTCCTCGATGGGAGTGCTGAGATGGTCAACGAGGGGCTTGGGTATTTGTGCCCACCACCCTTAGTGTATCAATGAAGCATTTAGGGATTACATATGCTCTTGGTGCTTTGCATGCCACAACATGCAACCTTGCATTTGGCATGATGTGAATGAGGTGATGGAGATGATACTCAAAGGAATTTGTGAAGGTAGGGATGGCAGAGTTGGGTTTATGTTGTGCTTTTGATTTAGGAATGGAGTGGTAGCCATTGTTGGCAATTCTTTGGCAAGGGTGGTTAATCCTCGTCTCCTGCAGCTATGTGACTCCTTAGACCTTATAGTAAGTTCTCATTTCAAAGCAAACTCCTAGAGTTTTGTGTTTCTAATTCCTAGTCACCAAATAGTATTTATGAGCTCAATTTCATTCAAGTGGGGAGTTGGTGACTTCTTTTGGGGTTTTTCTATCTGTGTCTAGAATTGGTAAGCTTTGTGTATTTATTTATTTTTTGATTTCCTCTCATTAGTTAGGAGTGATTGAGTCATTTGTGGGCTTAAGAATATTGGGTCCTGTGCCTCTTTTAGAGGATGGTTCTTATTTTTAGAAGGCTAGGGTCTCTCTGAATCTTGTAGCCATATGGGCGTTGTATTCATTGAGTTTAAGTCAACTTGGTATAGTCAAATTAGATATTTTCAGTCGAGGAGTGGTCAGGAAGTCATAGAGAACATGGATTTTCATGGGTTGTAGGCGAAGTCTAGATATTGCTCAGTTTATCGAGTATTGTAGCATCTAGGTTCCGTGGATTCATTTTGGGCACTCAATACTTAAGGGTTTTGAGTCTCTAACTCACACAAAGTTTCCAATCTCTTTGGTTGGTGAATCTATATAGCAAGTCAATACTTATGGGTGGTGCTTTTGTGATGACGTTCTTTGGTGGTTCCCAAGGATTTCTAGAGTGTAGTTGTGACAATGGATTTGTATATTTGACGGTAGAGGTAATCCTTATAAAGAAGAGGAGGAACCACCTGTTGTGATCTAGATTAGAATATTAGAGTGTTGTGATAAGATATTTGTCAGATTAGAAACAAAATGATTTCATTGTGCTTAAGGATTCATGAATTTTTGCAAGTGAAATCATGAGTTTTAATGTTAATTTTATGAGGAATTTAACAAAAATAAGAGACTAAAAAACACCATAAACATGTATAGAACATAATCAAAAAAACATTACACCAGGATCATGATAAAACAATTCACCCCTCCTAGGCTATGTCTCCTTGGTCCAGTTTCTAATGGATTTGACCTCTCTACTATGCTCAAAAGTGTAAAAATATGTGTTTACAATGCTCAAAACTGAAGAAGTTATGACCTCTCCTAGTTTTCCTAATATTCGCTCCACAAATTGCACCATTTCCGGCATGATCCTACAATTTAGCTCCAAAAAGTGCTAACTAGGCAAAAATTTCACCGCGCGACATCCATGAGCTATTGATATTAATATCTCCATCGCAAATCACAATGGGTGAGAACCGATAGGTCTTATGTTTTGTGAAAATGGTGTGGGAGATATGCCATTGTGATAAACAGTGGACCTGACAGAACTATTAACTAAAACCCATAATCTTATCGCACCCAGGATCCATCACAAATTAGAATCAATGAAGTCATGGGGTAACATATATACAGGAATCTACACTATGTGATTTGTGGTTGTGATTATCACATCGTAACCTAGTACACTGGGGGCTGATTTCTGTAGTACTTTCCTTTTGCAATGTGCGATTGCAATTATTGCATAGCACCTTGGCTTGTTCTGGGGCTGATTCTTTATGTTGAACCACCTGCAATATGCGATTTGCGATATGCAAGGCTAATGGCAGCCTACCACTTGGCGCTTCTCCATTCACTGAAGAATCCTACCATGTCATCTTCTCCTGCCATTTCTCCAAGTCAAACCTCAACTTTGACTTGCTCTAACTTATTCATATGAGCTCAAATTTGAGTGACATTTGCATCGTCGGAATCAAGATGATGAGCACTTCGATCTAAAGCTAAGTTTATCGATATTATGGAACTTTGAGTTTGTGCCAAATTTTGAGCACCTGATCATTCCTCCCCTCTGGAAGCCTTTTTGACTTGAAAAGATTTGTTATGAAACCAGCTCAAGAAAAGATAAACACCTTAGAATTTAGCCTCTTCAAGGGGGCAACCTCCTTTACATTACATAAATGAACAATTCTTGGATGATACAAATGAGAAAACCTCATTTCTATATATAGGAGTCTAAAGAGTCACAATATAATCCAACCGACCTAACAATAATAATACAAAGCCACAAAAATAACAATAGAGGGATTCTATGGGGCACAGTAATAACAATATGAGGGCAATAGGGGCACAACAATATTAATAAGGGGTACAACTACCATAGCAATGGGGTAATCACTAGCATTATAGGGACCCAGCATACCCCTCTCCTTCAAAAAAAGTGTTGTCCTTAACGGTTGAGTAGTTCTGGATATTTCTGTATAAAATTCTCATCCTCCCATGTGGAATCTTCTGCAGATAAGTGCTTCCACTTGATAAGATACTTCGAAATTGATCGATTTCGTAGCTGTCGAGATCTTGTTTCTGTGATTGCTTCCGGTTCCAATAGAATTTTTCGTTCCTTGTCAAGTTATGGCAATATTGTTTGAACTGGGAGCTTGTCGCCTATAACCTTCTTTAAATATGAAACATGGAAAACTGGGTGCAGTCGAGAAGCTGCAGGAAGCTCCAATTTGTATGCCATAGCACCAATCTTTTGCAACACCTTGTACGGACCATAATACTTTGGTGATAATTTATTATCATTCTTAGCTTGCTTGAGGGACATTTGCTTATATGGTTGTAGTCGTGGAAATACCCAATCACCTACAACAAAACTTCTTTCACTGCGATGTTGATCTACTTGTTGTTTCATTCTATTCTGTTCCAACACGAGTGTTGCGGGATATTATCCCCTAAGGCTCTTGGGTGGAACCCTAGCAGACTGAAAATTGTCTAAGTCAAGAAACATACACACACACAGCCATTTATGCTATAAAAAGCTACTTCTAAGGTGAGAAGGACATACCTGAGGTCCTATGTTTGGGTAGTTACTCAAGGGTGCAAACCCTTCTTCACGTCCCTTCCGCTCCTTTTTCCTGCAAAAACAACAATTCCAATGATTGCAGCAGTATATGGACAAAGATTTACATAAAAAATGATCTTTATGTTATAAAAGAGAGGAGTTAGTTACAAACTTCTAAACATCTATTCAAGCATGAAATTCAAATATGAACATCATTAACATAAAGAAAGAAGCATTTCGGGAACAAGACGTGTTTCTTTATTAGACAAATAGAATAGTATGAAGAAAGAGCAATATCACCTGAACCACTTCTGCAGGCTCAAAGCTCAGCCTCCTTCTGGATTCATCCTGCCTCAAGCCTCTAATAGGTCACCTTCCAATACTCACTCCAAGATTGTCATGGCTAAAGAATGAACATCCAAATCACAAGGAAACAAGGGTTTCCTGTACAAGATGGGGGAAGTGCAGAAGGCACAAGGGTCTTCAGACCTGATCAGGGGGAAAAACTCAGTATAATAACCTTGCTCTATGCTCTCTCCTTCTTAGGCCTTCCCTTTGGTGTCTTTTTATACTAATTCCAAAGTAGTTTTTTAGTTAGGAATTGGTTGGGGACAGTTGAGGCCACGGACACTAACAGGTCAGGTGATCAGCAGGTAAAACCCGTGATCTCCGCCCGAAAATAAGGAATTTTTATATTTTTTAAGTGTTTTAATACATATACGCGGGTTAGCTATGTAGAACCCGCGTATACACGCGTTTAACTCGGGCAATGTCGCGTACAGGGAATAAAACACTATTTTTTAGATATATGACCAGGTCTGGAAGGAGGGGTTGCCCTAGGCCATGGCTGAAGCATCACAAACCACACTGGTGAGATTTGGAGCTATAACACTAACTCTATACTAGACCAAGTTGAACTTAACTATTTCCTATGTGTCGGAATATCCTAACATCCCCCCTTAAGAACAACTTGGGATAGGATTGAAGGATTTACAAATATGACACAATAGGAGAAGGAAGGAGGCACTAGAGCCTATCCCCCCTTAGTGACAACTTCCTGAACTCCAAGCATATATCGAAGTTTAGTGAACTTCGCCTCTGCGAGAGCCTTTGTGAAGATGTCTGCAACCTGATCATCTGTTGAACAATATTGCACTTCAAGAACATGGTCATGAATGAGTTTTCTGATGAAGTGCATGTGTAGTTCAATGTGTTTGCTGCGCTGATGCTGGACTGGATCTTTGCATAGCTGAATGGAACTTTGATTATCACACCAAAGTGTGGTTGGATGCTGCTGCTCAAAGCCAAATTCTGATAGGATCTGACGAAGCCACAAGGCTTCCTTACTAGCTTCCACGGCACCACGATACTCTGCTTCTGCTGACGAAAGAGAAATGATAGCCTGTTTCTTACAAGCCCATGTAATAGGTCCTGAACCAAGAGTGAAGACATAACCGGCAGTAGACTTCCGATCATCAGGGTCACCAGCCCAATCAGAATCAGTGAAACCAACTAATAGAGGAGTTGCTTTGGCACTGTAATGAATCCCCAACTGTATTGTACCTCGAAC